>JAOXOE010048551.1:0-36084 GCA_028565055.1 Phoeniculus purpureus | reverse complement strand
TGTTGGTATACATTGCTCCTGGACACAGAGGAGGTGATCCTTGAATACTGACCAGCTGTCCTGGGCCCCTCTTCCCTGTAGGGCTTCATCCCATGATACTTTGGCCAGCAGACCCCTGAAGCGATCAAAGTCTGCACGCCTAAAGTCCAGGGATGTAAGCTTAGAATACTTCCTTCTGGTTGCCCTGAGGATCTGAAATTCAACTGTGTCGTGGTCACTGCAGCCAAGGCTGTCCCTGAGCCTCACAACTGTCACCAGCCCTTCCGTGTTGGTGAGAACAAGGTCCAGCATGGCACCTTTTCTTGTTGGTTCCTCCACCATTTGGAGGAGGAAGTTGTGATCTATGCAATCCAAGAACATCCAGGATTGGTGATGCCTTGCTCTGTTGTCCCTTCAGCAGATGTTAGAATTAAGTGCAAGGTATTTGAAACAACTTGAAAATCATAGAAGTTCTATGAGTTTTAAAGCTCTGGAGCTGTTTTAATTCTGAGCCTAAGCTCAGAATTAAATTAACGTAAAATTTTTATATTTAACTTTTAATATGGGAGAACACTACAAGGTTATCTTGAACTATCTCACCGAGCATATTCTAATTCATTGGTGTTTTCACCTGATCTTGGAGACGATAGTAGAATCTAAAAGGAACCACCAGAGGAGAAAACTGGGGTTTTGTTATGAAAAAACTGGTCTTTTGTTATTAGAAAACTAATCCTTCTTGGTTTGAACACTTACAAAGTAGTTCAGGAGGCTTAAGACTAGAACACTACAATTCCATGTGAAGGACAACATCATACCTTCCTTTTTTCTTACTAATCAGTAGATAAAGGAAGGCCTTCCTTTCAGAATTAGTGGGAGAGCGTATTATTGCTAACTTGACGCTGGGAGGCGAGTATTGTGTTTGTAGATAAAGGAAGGTCTTCTTTTCAAAATTAGTGGGAGAGTGTATTATTTTTAACTCGATGGTGGGAAACAAGTATTGTATTCAAGAGCTAGAAGACATGACTTCAATACCGAGGCAGTGTAAGAATGCGTAAGATTCATAGTCTTCTGGTTCAGGTCTTGTTACTTTTACTCAACGTGGAGTAGAGATTGGTCTCAAGTGAAGAGAAAGCTTTAAGAAAGAGAGACTCTTTGGTGTTTTAATACTGCCACTTTTTTAAATGGACTAAACCCACAAAACCTATAGGGAAAGAATCACGCAAGACTATTTCAGATTAAGAAGTTTAAATAAGTATCATCTATTTTCCCAAAGGAAGCAGCAAGATTTAAGTTGTACAAATTGCTGACGGCTGCGTCCATGGTTTTTAATCCTGCCAGCACTTAAGTACATCTTTGCTTCTAATACATTCAAACATCTCACAGACACTGAGAGGATCTGTAAACCTAAGCGTTTCGTTTTTGAATATTATAAGTAAAGAAACACTTTACAGATGTGACAAAGCTGTTTGGTTATTAGTGATCGCACCATCAGACCTAAAACTTAGAAATTTGACATTTCCTATGGGTCTTATGAACTCGTATGTACAATATTATTTGGTTAAGTTCTGAAAAAGCCCTAACAGTTGCCATTTCCTACGCAACTCCATCAGACCATTTCAGTGCAGTGTTGCAGTTCACTTAGGCAACCTGGTTGTACAAATGTGCTGTGTGAGAAATAGCAGTGGGCTGGGAGGAATTTTATTAACGGTTAATAGATTAATAGAATGTAAGATGAACTTTAGCATGTGACAGTCAGCTGCTTTGGAATTATGTTTACAATTGCTTTGTTTAGACTAACTGAGCTTGTAGACAACACCTCAGCCTTGGAAGCAAGGAAACAATGAGCCTGTACAGCAAGAATCTTGCACACTCTAGCAGCAAAAGTGACAAGAGGAAAGTTCAATGTGAAGAACACGGAGTAGATATGAAAATTAAGAACTCTGTGACTAGAAAACAGTGATGTAGAACAGGGCTGGCAAGGTCCCTCATCTGTCTGAGCTTGCTGCTGCATTGTAAAGAAATCATTCCACTGCTTCACAAACTTTTTGCCTACATAATATTGAAAGTGTTTCTAATGTGTTGCATAACTGAATTATTTTGGTTTAAATATATAGCAGGACATTTCTGTGAAATTACTGTATTAACAAAGCTGGCACTTGGCCACAATTGACTTCACTTGGGTTGTTGCAACCTGTACCACCTGCAAGGCCATCTACTCATTTAAACAGGTGGAATTCAATCTTCCTACTGGTGTCGTCAGGCAGCTCTGGTAGAGGTACAGACTATACAGCCAGATCTCAGGTTCTGCAGATTTTTGCTGTCATAATACTTGTTACAAAAAGGTGAATTTTACAAGTGCAGTGCTGCAGCAAAATGCCCTGATACTTGGACATGTAGTTCCAGTTTTCTTCTTTACCTTGCATGTTCCTTGGCTTTCACACAAACACACGTTGTTAGGTCAGAGAGAAAATCCAGATGAGGGAGCGAAAGGGTGAGGGAAAGCTACTTCTCTTTTAAAAACATTCCCCTAACCTTTTAGAGTTTCTTTTTAAAAATCCTCTTTTGCCGACCTCTTGAATGAACTGTAAGTATAATGCTCTTAAGCTGGCTGCACCCTTGGCCTTCAGGCACGCGTACAGCGTACAGTGAGAGATGTGCAATGGTTGCCTCCTTCATTTCTTGCTGAAAGGATTAAGACCGTCTGACCTCTGCATGAAAATTCAGAGACGTTACTATTAATTCTAATTACAGGAGGTAAATAAGTTTTTGATTCATAAAAGGGTCCATGTGTGGTTTTCTCATTGATTACTCAAAAGTCGAAGCTTTTAGGATTTGACAATGATGAAAATTCAGCAGCGTACACTTCACAGCAGTAGACAAGATGGATATCAGAGCACAGGACTAGCCATTACGTGGGCTAATGCAGCTGAAGTATGTGTATGAACCACAACTAGAACACGTGTTATGAAGCACACAGGTTTCAAAAGGAGGATATTGTGATTAATTTACTTAAAAACGGACAAAGTCAAGTTAAAAGCTAGAACCAAGTAGAAACTTTGTACATTACACACTGTGTATTTTCCTAGAAGGTGATTTCTTTTGGCAACGATGCTGTGGCAAGTTACAAGCTGTTAAGCAATGATACTGAAAGCAAAATCTAGTCTGTGCAAGATTTCCAGCACTACTGGAGATATCTACCTAATTGCTGCATTAAAGCTTTAGCTCATCACCCTAATAAAACTAATTCAGATTTTACAGTTAGCAAACAGTTTTAGTCATGGTTTATGAAAGAAAGACCAATGCAAATAATCCATAAAATGTCATGTAGAGGAAATATTGCTGGATTTACCGATTGCTTTTAAAACTATCTAACTTTTCCAAGTGTTAATATTCATGGCATTTTCTGACTCTGTTCTGTATTTTTGTCTGTAATATCATATGTTATGCTGCCATTGAAAGCTGACTAAGAATTTCATTCTGGTTCCACTGTGTATAGTCCTGAAATGAAACTACCAGTAATGTTATATGAAGAATCAGAAATTAAGCTAATGCTTCAACTAAAAGCTGAGCTGTAGCACAGAATCTTGTAGATCAGCCCCAGCTGGCCTTTCTGTCAGCATCCATCTTTGGCCCCAGTGGAGAAGATGAACAGTCGTGTCTTTGCTGTCGATGACAAAAAGCACCATTTCTTTTTAATTTTGGACTTCTATGGTATATTCAACCTTGATAAGCTAGGTAATAGAAATGTATGTGGATTAAGTAGTCTATTTGCACTTGGCTAGTGAGTGAGGGTTAGAAAAGTTCATTGAGAGGCAATAGGTTTTCAGTCAGAGCAGGAGAGGGTTAAACAATGGTTTGCAGTGAAGGAGGGCTATGAAAGAGTGAAGCAAAGACACTAAGTAGGTATTTATTATTTGAGCAGTTACTACCATGAACTATATATCTAAAAGCCAAAGAAAGATTTTCTTTTTTTAAAAAAGGAGCAACTAACAAGAAGGAAAACGTGCCGAACTGTTTGCCAGGACACTGCCTTCCTGGGGAAAAAACAAACTGACGGCGCTACGAAACATTTATTGCCATGCACACCCTGCACTGAATCAAAGCATTACTCTGTCACACTTTTTAAAAGAACAAACCTGCAGGTGATCTCACTGCTGGGTTTCAGAAGAGAAGGTTCACCTAATGAGCTCTGGACAGGAGAGCTGCTTTTCCAGTCTCTCCAAGTATGCCTGCGGTTGGGGTCACCATCCCTGAGTGACTGGCTGTCTCCTCTGTAGCAAATTTGTTACTGCAGGTATTTGCAAAAGATAACAATGGGACTGAGCAGTCTCTCATGATCAGTTTATTTAATCTTATTTGAAATGACAAGCTTCTAAAACTCAAACAGGCATCCTTTCACCAGCCTTGTTCTTAGCATGGGAAGAACTATCTCCCTTTGTCGCCACATCTTCAGAGGTTTGTGGCTAGATACATGGACAATTCCATATGTTCAGATGGCAGCAGAGTCTAGGGTTTCTGCAATAAACACCCAAACTGAGCAAGCTGGAAAGGCAACAAATTCTTTTATGGGACAATCATGAGCAAAGAGTAGGCATTGCTGCCAGAGGTATACAAAGGTGTCATTTCCACCAAGATACCCAAAAATGCCATAGAGCTTATATAAACACAGTAAGTACACATTCTGCTGAGGGTAAAGACAGCCGTCACCTCAAGGATGATGCTTCCAAGAGCTGTGCTCAGTTACCTGCATTTGAATGCTGCTGATCTATTTTAAAAAATCTTCCTTGTAATCACTTTTTTCTAGCAGAAATTAACTTAAATGATCCAAACAATCAAGCATATTCAAATACTAGATAAAAACTTGTAAGTTCTGCTTCCTAAGCATGGTTTATTGAGACGGTTCCTGTTCCATGTTACCTGCCCCACTCTCTTTCTGCAAAGGTGTTCGGAACTTTCATTTTGGTGCTTGCAGAGCAGCTGCTGAGCCCGCACGTGTTCCATGTGGAACTTTAGCTGAAGCTTCCTTCCAACACAGATGCAAATGAAAGAGTGCAATGTTTAGCTTGATCACTTGTTTGAGAGCTGTCCACTGCCTGTGTTCCATTTTACTTTCTTAATTTGCGCTGAGAATTTTGACTCTTATGCTGTCAGGAGTGTAAATTAAAGTCACCGTGAACCTTTTGTTCAGGCAGTGACCTGCAGGCTGAACTGATCTCCAATTTACTTCTCCACATCTCCTAAGACAGATACAGCCCTTCAAATACAGCCCCTACAGTTAACTGAGTAAATACCGTACATGAAACATCTCTAGTGTAGAATCATAGGATCATAGAATCATTCAGGGTGTCTCTGTGAACCATACATTAAAGCTACACACAGATACAGCACCGTTCAGCAACTTCACAACCTGGCTACTGCCTGTCCCCTTTGTTTGCCAGTCACTAGAATTAAGGCCCAGTGAAAACAGACATGATTCAGTCTGTGACTGAACTACTCCTGTATAATTTACCACTAGATACTCAGTCAATCTCTAAGCACAAATATTCATAGTAACTCAGAGCTTGTTTTCTTGTATCTCTGTGTACTTCTGCAGATTTGTACTGGTAATATTCAAGACTAACTGTACAAACAGCAGAACACAGTTTTTTTCTTCCATTTCCCTCAGCATACTGTTCCTTCTGCATGTCTTGGTCCAGCTGATGCATTTTTCAAAGACGTAGCACTCCAGCACACAACAGCAGGGCTCAGATAACCATTACAATAAGGAGTTTTAGTGTCGATTTTACTGATTCAACATGAACATTGCTAAAGGAAGGTTCCTCTTTGCTAGCTACCAAACTATTCGGCACTGTTCACCTAGTCTTGGAAGCTGTTGAGCATCCCTCACTGAAAGCATAACACAGAATTTTTCAAAACAAAGTCCGCTATAATCTTCAACACCTCTTCAAATGCAGTGAGGAAAAGAGTAGACTTTGGCTTGTGCGTTATACATAGCTAGAGATAGATATACATTAGATACAGATATATAACATAAAGATATGGGTTATACAGATACAAGTGTGTGTTAATCTTATTCTTCCAAATTATGAGAATGAGAATAAAAGTAAAGGCACAATTAAAAGTTTCAGGTCTATCTATTCGATTAGCCAATACTTAACGTAATCTTCTTTTTCTTTTTTTTTTTCCTTTTCCCTGAATGGGAGCGTTCCTTTGTAACACTCTTGCATGTTGTGAATATTAGATACTTCTCAGTTTGATGTATCAGTAAATGTTATGCTCGTACTCACTCTAAAAATGTTATGTAATACTCCATGCTGAAAAGGCATCCTAAGTAGTCCTGTTGCATACATCAGCCAGTGACTCCTTCAGTACGTGCATTCAACAAAGTACAGGTCAGTATAGGATTTATCCTGACATTTGTCACTGAAATAATTATCCTAATTTCATTCTGAGCATGCAAAGCTGAAGTAAATAAAGCCAACAAGGCGTATGGCAGACAAGCGTAAGCAATGGCTATATGAGTTCTGTTTTTCCTAGAACTGAGCAAGAACAAGCAGCTGCAAAGGAGAACAACCCTCTCCGCACTCAGATGCAAGCTTTTGCTGTGAACAAAGTGGATACAGGAATTACAGGACCATGCAGCACTTTTGCAGAATCCAAACAAAGGCTCACCAGTAGCTGAGGTTTCCAGACTAAGAGGCGCATCTTCTTAATAGTAGAAAAACTTCCCCAGAGAGATAGACAAAACACCGCTCGATTAGCCAAATGTTTTCTGCTGCTACACATCCGTACAGCTTTCACTACTTCCAACCACAGCTCAAGAGAAAGTTTAGGCTGGGAACAATTCCACTAGGTGAGGCCGATAAATCCAGACCTCTTACACATCTATACAGCTTTCACTTCTTCCAACCACAGTTTGAGAGAAAACTTAAGCTGGGAACAATTCCACTAGGCAAGGCCAACAGATTTAACCTTATTCATGCAGGAACCTCTCTGGGGAAAGGCACATTTTATTTACAAGGAATTGCCTGAGAGGTCAGCGTACACTATAGACCAAAAGGAAAAGAAGGGAAATGTGCCGACTATCAGAACTTCCGTCTTCTGAGTTATGTGGTATTCTACTAAACAGGTCAAAGAACAGTTGTGAGAATAAGTGCTAAGCAGACTGCAACAGTCACCTGAACATCACTTTAAAAAATCCCAAAAATATGACAAACCAGCAACAACAACAAAAATCCAGACAAAATCCCAAGATAAAGCTTTCCAAAACAAGAATATAAACCAAGCAAGCATGCAAGCTGACAGAAGATGTGATTAGAAACTGAGATGAGAAACTCAAGGGAAAGCAAGGAACTTAGTTCATTAGAATAAACGTAAGAGTAGGTCTAGCACAATGAAATAATATAGTGTGCCAGCAGGACTACACAATCTATAAAACAGAATAATTTATTTTTGGAAAAGAAAATAACGGAAAGTGACAATGAAGAACAACAGAAGAAATTTCTGTTACTAATGCTTGGAGAAATTACTTAAGGCAATGAATATTCTTTAAAAAGAAATATTTATTAGAGCAGTAAATTTAAATTACAGGTGTTGTCACAAGGACAGATTCAGAACTGACCAGAAAAAATTACACAAATATTTGTAATCACTTTCATGAAAATGAAACCAAAACCTTATACATGGGGATGTTACAAAACTGATGATATATTAGCGTGGGCTTTCTGCACGGGGTTAGGTTCAAAAAAATCAGTCTGCAAACAGAGTTAATAATAGGGGTGTTAAAACTAATTAAAAAAGGGGGATGCGGAAAACAACAAAGGCCCAAAACTCAGGAGAAGCTGGTAAAACAATATTTTGTTACCTAGCTGGCACTACACAAGTATGAGTTACTCCCTAGTAAGTCTAAGGGAGCCCGTACCGCCGTCTGCAGTGACTGTTACTATCACAAACAGCTGCCTCAGGCTGGACTGTCAGCTGGTATCCTCTTCCAGGTTCTAATGCAGGACTTCTCAGACTTCAGGCTTCTGCAAATCCCACTTGAATTCTGAAATTTGTTTGTCTATCCATTGAGCTTGGCTCTCTCCAAGCTCCTCCAGTTCCCACTGCTAGAGGAAACAAGCTGTTCCAAGAATCCCAGAAAACAGAAACCCTCAGGTTCACATTAGAACACCTTGAGCTCACATGGTCAACAAGTTGATCGTAGAATCACAATTGCCTGGGTTGGAAGGGATCCCCAAAGCTCATCTAGTCCAACCCTGCTGCAGTGAGCAGGGACATCCTCAACAAGATCAGGTTGCCCAGAGCTTTGTTGAGGCCCACCTTGAGGATCTTTAGTGTTGAGGCCTCAGCTGCCTCCCTGGGAAACTTGTTCCAGTGTTCAACCACCCTCCTGCTACAGAACTTCCTCCTAACATCTAATTTAAATTTACCTTTCTCTAATTTGAAACAATTGCCCCTCATTCTATGACTACAGGCCTTTTAGGTGCCCTTCAGGCTCCACAGCTGGACTCAGTACTTCAGGTCTTACCAGGGCAGAATCACCTCTCTTGATCTGCTGGCCAAGCTTCTTTCGTACATCAAAGGACGTGATTTGCCTTCTGGGCTGGAAGTGCACACTGTCTGCTCATGTCCAGACTCTCGTCCACCAGCACCAATCCTTTTCCTCAAGACAGCTTTCTATCACCCCCTCAGTTTTCTTAGTTTTCTTACTTTTACTCCAAGAAGGAAAGCCAAAACCATTAGAATAATTCCAAGCTTGTTTTTAGTGCAGCATCCTTCTTTCGAGCACCCTGGAAACTGAATTCCCTTCTTCTAAGCAGATTTCCCTTCTTGCCCCTCAGCCAGAGGTGCCAAAGTTTGTCAAAGAGCTAATAGTTTGTCTAATTTCTTTTTAAATCTTGCATTTCTCTTTTCCTCGGGTGATTGATACAGAGTTATTGCAGACCTCTTCCACAAATTTCTGCAAGCAAGCAGGTTTTGTTCAGAAGCAGTTACCTTGTTTTTTTTTCCCAGCTCACATTTTGTGTGAGAGAACTTCCACAAATTTCTGCAAGCAGACAAGATTTGTTCAGAAACACTCATATTCTGTGAGAACTGGAGCCAGCAGGTCTTTATCACTAGTGAACAACTCTGTGTTTTACTGTAAATATCATTGGTGAGAAGGCAAAGCATCTGAAGTGGACTAGCAATGCAAACAGCTTCCTCTGCAGCTGCCCATCCGAGTCAGAACCTATACAATCTGCAGGCAGGCTCCCAGACGTGTCTGAGTTTCCTTCTGTGATATTGACCTGTAGCTATACAGGAAGCTGCCCTTAAATACACACAGAGTGTACCTGTACCCCTCCTCTGCTTTACTACTTTTACAACTGCAGCTCAAAAGTAGCAGGTACTTTATGAACTATGCTGTGGTTCTGTTTGTGAAAGCAATGAAGACACAGGTGAAAGAAAGCCTTCTCTCCTGCCTGCAACAAGACACGTCAATGAGAATTTTGTTCGTCCCCCTTTTGTAATCTATTTTCATGCACTGGCAAAATGATGTATTTTTTTGCCAGTATAGATACGTTCAGCCATGGAGTAAGCAGTATTTCCAGGCTCCTTCTTAATTTACATTACTCAAGACAGCCAAACTTTTTCAGTGTTGATCACACCCAAAAGATAGGCAGTCTTATTATGGGGCTATTTTTATTTCAACTAAATTTCAATGTTGAAGCAGGGGTAATGTTTGTGTATTGTATCCAGTTTAAGTATTCTGCAGACTTTAACATATGTATGTATCACATAGAAAACCAAGGGGGGGAAGAAGAGTGACAGCTAGCCTGCGTTCTTTGTGCACCATTTCTCAAAACAAGCTGATAAATTGAGATCACTGACTGCACAAACAAAATGCAGGTATGCATACACAGGAAAACGCTTGACTAAACCAAGTGACCAAGTGTTATTCCCTGTTTCTGTCTGATATCCTACTGGCTCAAATCTTAGAGGTTTTGTTTTAAGAAAGCCAGCAAGTCCATAGCAAACAAAACCAAAAAGCTGCAACAAAGCCACTACCTTCTTAAAAATTAAGCTTTTTACTAAGTCTGCAATAAATTACCAGTGCATGAGACTACCATAAAAGCTAAGATGATGAAAAAAACAAGCTCTCAATACTTACTAACTAAGGTGCAAACTTTCCTTTTTACATTCACATATACAGACATACAAAGCACTCAAAGTCCAATGTCACCATGAAGATTAATTAAAAAGACACCTTCTATTCTATTCTTCCTTCGATTGGTATATGCTGAGGCTAACTCCAGACAGGGGCAGATTATTTATGCCACGCACAAATCCAAATGTTTCCATTTTCGCATGTCTTTAAGAATGCGACATCCCTACCAAACATTGTTCTTTACAACTTTGGATTGTGCAGACTCTTAATTACTGCAACTTATTTTAATGTGTTCTAAAGCACGAGATTACAGGTGGCTGTTATGCAGAAAAAAATCCTACAATTCTTTAAACACCTTGTGAGGAATCATAGTGTAGTTCTCCTTTCCATTTTCTTCAGAAAGCTCTATTTAGCTGATTTTTTCCTAAGTATGGATATTGACAACAGGATAGGTAAGGAATGAGACAGAAGACACATTCAAAATGCATGAAAAACAGAACATAAAAAGGGGCTAGATTTGAGCCTTTGTCATGCTGCCAGGGAGTGGCATGACAGAACCATGCCTTCCTTGGTTAAGTATATGTCAAGAAAGCTGTGTCAATGCAGGTACAAATGGATAACTCCTTTTCAGTGAGACAAAGTTTATCTGGCTTACAAGACAGGATCCTCCATGGCCAGCGTCAGTGTGAGAGGCCATAGGCCCAGGCTACCCCTCAACCCATGTGCCTCCAACTCTGCCAAGTGACAAAGCGACAAAGGCTGGCACCCCCTGACCTGGACAGCAAGGAGGTGAGCTGGCCAAGAGCTGGCCCTACCACTTGCCTCCCTGGCACATGGTTTGCTCTGTCAGTTGGGCTGCAACTCAGAATACATGCAGCACTGGGACTTGGGGTGCTACCTGTAACTCGAGCTCAGTGCCAGTCCCCCAGCCTCGTCTCCAGTCTGAGTCAGACCCCAACTCCCCTGCCATGGCCGAGCCAGTACCTTCCACCACTGCCTTGACCCCGGGAGCCCCTCATGACAGGCTTAACCTGGTACCGTCTGGGCCAGGGCAGGGTGGGGAACCGGCTGACCGTGGGTTGACTGTAGGAACGGCTCTGTCTTCTTGGGACCCGGCGCTGCCTACTGGGGGTGGGGACGGGGATGGGGACCAGAAGGAGGAACCCGGCTCCTCCTCCAGCACAGAGCTTAAAAGGGCAAGGTGGGGGTGAATGTGCATCCCTGCGGCCGCGTCTGCTTTTGCCACGGTCTGCTTCGCTGGTGATGCGAAGCGAGGGACTGCCGGCTCAGCGCAGAAAGACTGGGCACTTTCGGAGTTTCTCTGCGGCGGTGAGTGGGACTCGCTGGTTTTCCTGCCGCTTTCTGCTTCTTTTCCTCGTTCTTACTCGTTTCCTCAGAGCGTCTCTGCGAGACGCTGGTCACCTTTCTTCGAAGGTGCGGACGGCAGTGTGCAGACGGCTGCCTGGCGCCGGGGTCGTAGACGGTGGCAGGGCCAGAGCGGTGGCTGAGGCACTGCGCCTCACGGCTCCAGGGCTGTCCTACGCGGTTCGCGCGCTGCCCCGCACCGCGTCCGCCCGGCGGTTCGCGCGCTGCCCCGCATCGCATCCCGCTGTCCCGCGCTGTGCTCCCGCAGATGCTCTGGGGTGCCGACGGCCCTCGCTCCTGTTTGCAGCTGGTTGGGGATGGGTTTTCAGCTAATCCCAGAGATCGCCCTTGAAGTGGGTCAGAGAGAGCCTTTGGCGCTCTGTTCCCCTAGCACAAACGAGGAGGCTCCTGGCGAGTTTCTGAGGTTTTGTGTAGTAACTTTGAAGTTTTGTCCCGCAAGTCTGGTGAGTGTCGATCTGCAGCAGGGAAAGGAGAGGAAGGTTGTGCGTGCTGCTGTCTGCCGTGCTGCTGGCACTGGACGTATGTGATCTGATTGACACTTGTTCCGTCAGGCTAATCAGTAGATCAGAACGGTTATAGGATCGTGTAATCCTGTATGTGTTTTATGGAATCTTTATGGAAGACTAGAGCTGAGTCTTTTTTGTCTCATTTCAGATCTCTGAATTCGGCACCTATACTACAGTATAGTGGAGCATACTGGAGATAGTCTCACAGAGTGGGTATGTAGAAGTAAAAAATATTTTCTAGTTCCTGTTGAACAACCTTCTCTGCTCTTGCTGTTACCCTTTTAGCTGAAGTTGTTTAAACACAGGACTAATGACAAAAGTTCAGTACCATCCTCAGCAGCACTATCCTCAGTGGCACACTTCTGCACCTTCCTTGTGATGTAGCAATTGATTTCTGTGAACGGTAGAGTGAATTATTGTGGTACCTTGCCGCCTCGCAGTGGTTAGTCACTGCAGGGGGAGCTGTGTGAGAACAAGGATGAGGAATGACTTGACAGTCTCGGTGGGCTGAAACTTTAGTTTGCTTAAATGAACGAAGAAACCTGTTTTGCCAATTCTGTAGCCCAATCAAAGGAACAGAGCAGCCAGCAGAAAAACAAATGCACGTTCTATTTTCTATCTGTATGTAGTGCAAACATGAAATAGCAGAGTCAGTGACCAAGGAGGCAAATGAAAAAACCTGTGGGCAGAAACAAGCCAGCAGGAAACCCAGGGGCAGAGAAGATGTCCATAGGACCAGAAAGACCCACCCAAATGTATCACAGAGACTATCCAAGAGATTAAAATCCAGTCTATTACTTCAGTCCAACGCATTCTGTCCCACTGTCACTGAAGGCTCCATCCACCAAAAAACTTGTGACAGCCCATCAAAAGATAGACTTTGCAGAGAGACTCCTGCACTCTCTCTGGCTCTCTGCAAGTAAGCTCGTTTTGTTTAGCTGCATCAAAGATACGTTTTTGAAGCAGACACCTGTTGTTATGTATCTTGTTTTTGGTACAAGGTCGGCCAAATCCTGGGCAAAAGGCCAAGAGGAACGTTTCTATCTGCACCTCCCATGAGAAGCTGAGTATCTGCAGAAAAGAGAGTCATCTATGTGTCAACCTCAGTTCTCAGCACTTCAGAACTAGACCCTGTATTCCTTGTGAAACCCAATGGAGTGAATGCTAATACGAGTCTATAATCTAATGGTTATAATATAATGGTCAGATTCTGTGGACAAAAGAAAGATTGGTAATGCTTTTGCTATCTTTAGGTGGCATGGTAGCTGCTTGAGAATTATGTGTAATAACTTCCATGTGTCGTGAAAAGCAGGTCTCTGCAAATCTGTTTTACCATATTCTGCAGTTATTTGTTTAAGAGCATTGCTCCAACATTTTACTCTTGCTTTCTAGGTTAGTTTCTAGGCTGCAATACCTTGGAAAAGGCTGCAGACATTTGTAAAGGGAGGATTCTAAGCACATCGCCTAGAGTGGCATATGTCATGGGCTGCATTTAAGTGTGTGAACTGTGCTTCAGACCTCTGTAAGATACAAACTCAAATATATTAAAGGTCTCTTCCAAACTAAATATGTCTTGAGCTAGTTTTGCTCAAGATCCACTGTGTCCAGTCTCAAATACTCATGTTATCTGTGTGGCTTCGTGGTTGATCAATGTGAAAGCAATGTTGTACTGTAAACCCATAGCCTGCAGCTGACTTCTTTTCATAAACATTTGTTATTCTTGATCTTTTTAAAATATAAACTGTAGTGGGATAATAATTGTAAGCGTGAGCTGAACTTGCTCACTTCTTGAGATCAAAGGAAAAATTTCGTTGTTGGCATTTTTGTTGCTAAAAAGTAAGTTCTCAGTGGTAATGTGTATATAAAGGAGGTGTTTTGGGAGAAGAATTAATTGCAGGAGTTTTTGCATTTGTGTATCAAGTTCTTTCTCTCTAACAGGTCATCCCTTTTTTTAGGGTGGGCTTGCTGAGATTGCTTCTCCTGTTCTCCATTAAAGGCCTTTCATCATGACTCACCCCACTCCACAAATTGGTAAAAAAAGCCAAAGTTCATCACACCTTTTTTTCCAGTGGTATTTTCTCTGTATTGTTGTTTTTTTTATTCTTTATTGTTGCTGCAAGCAGGCTGATTAAACTTGAAGTGGAATCTGATTCCAACAGAAAAGCCATTGTCTTTCCAATTCAGTGACAGTATGGAGGAGCCTTACAAAGATAGACTTTCTTTTTTCCCCATTTCAATCTATGTTGTATCATTACAATCAAGCAAGTAGCCTTCTGTACAGATTATCAAGCATCTACGCATTTTTTTCTGTAGTGGTGCACTTGAATGGAATTTATTTTGAAGCATTTCAAAGCTGCCAGGAATACCCTGTATCAGTCTTGGTTTGGTGGAATATAGGGTGTATTACATGGATTCATGACAAAGGGTTGGTTCCCTTGGGTGTTTCTTTTCTGATATTTACCCTATTTCCAGAATTTCTTGAGCAGCAGCACAGACAATCTCGTGATTTGTCTTCATCTGTTTACCTACTGGTACCTCAGACAGTCTCACTATGGGTTGAGAGGAACTGCAATAGGGGAAAAAGGAAGCAGTAGGAAAAATTATTTTTTTTAAAACAAGCTTTTTGTCCTGATCAGATATTTTCTTGATTCAATTCAATACATATTATTGAATACAGAATACTTTTAATCAGAATGCTTCTTTAGGGGTTGAGGTAGAGATGGGAAACTGGATAGAAAGCTGCACAGTAAGTAAACTGATGATTAAGCAGTGTGATGGCTTAACACGAAACCACAGCCACGTGTTTCTTTAAACATGTTAAATTAATACTACTGTCCAAAGAAACGTATGCTCTGCTCCACGTGATATGTTGGAAAATATGCAGTAAGCGTAGTTTCACATCTATCAAAAAGCTGAAAGTGAAAGAAAGCTGGGGCTGCTTCATCTATCTAATTTCAGCTTAGATATTCTTGAACTACTGAAAGACCATGGTGCCTAAGCTACCTTTTATGTAAAGTAAAACTAACTTAAATTAAAAGTTGCCTTTTAAGTAAAGAAGCACTAACTCATTTCATAAACAATTGACTGTCACTGAAGTTTCCAAATTATTGGTTTTATAATCAGGCAAGGGACAGAGCAGACAACCTCTTGATAAATGCTTAAGACTTGCTATATTTCTAATACGGAGCTGGACAAGGAGGAGCTAACTAGAAGACTTTTTATTTCTTTGACTTGCATATGTCAGATTGTTCATACTTCTGTAATTTATCATAGAAATTTTGGATTGGAGAAGAACTTTAAGCTCATCAAGTCCAACCGTTAACTCAAACAAGACCACCACTAAATCACGCACCTAAAATCCATATCTACATGATATTTAAAAATGATCAGGAAGAGTGATTCACCACCACCCTGGGTAGCCTCTTTCCATGTCTGAGGACCCTTTTTTTCCTCATGTTCTATCTAAACTTCCCCTGATGTAACTTGAGGCCATTTCTTCTTGTCCTATTGCTTATTATTTGTGAGAAGAGACAAACACACACCTCTCTACAGCTTCTTTTTGGGTACTTACAGCAATAAAGTCTCCCCTCAGCCTCCTTTTCTTCAGATCAAACAGCCCAGCTTCCTCAGCTTCCCCTCATAAGACTTGTTTTCCAGATGTTTCACCAACCACGTTGTTCTTTGGACCTGCTCTAGCACTTGAAAGTTTTTCTTATATTCAGGTGCCCAAAACTGAACACAGTACTTAAAGTGTGGTCTCAGCAGTGCTCAGTGTAAAGGACAATCACTTCCCTACTGCTGGCCACACTATTTCTGATGCAAACCAGGGTGCTGTTTGCCTTCTTGGCCACCTGAGTGTGCTGCTGACTCATGATTAACTGATCGTCAATCAACATGCCCCGGTCCTTTCCTGCCAAGCCCTTTTCTAGCTACTGTCCCCCAAGCCTGTAGTAATGAATGGGGTTGTTATGGCCCAAGAGTGATAAGCAATCAGAGTTTAATACAAGTTGCATTAAACAAGCTTTCTTTCCTCTCAGTTTGAGGGATTTGTTTGGCTTGTTTTTGTTTTTGCTTTTTTTTTAATCGATTGGTACAAGGTTTTGTAGTGTGGTTTAATGTAATCTCTTATTGGTCTTGCTATAGAATTGCGTTTTTACTGCTTTAGAAACTATTGCAATAATTTAGAACAATATGCCTGTTCTAGATGTAGTGTTCTGCTTAAAAGTGCTCTCAAGGGCTCTAAATCACCTTCTCAAAATGTAGTCTTTGGTCACATACCTCTTAAAGGCTTCAGATAGGCGTATGTTGAAAATAAATAAAAAGCCTGTCATTTGGTTATGTGTGAACTGTCCTTTCTTGGTATCGAAAGACATACTCGTAAGCCACTGTTGTTGCTGAGACAGCAGTTTATCTCTTTCGGGTTTTGGTATTTATACTGTAGAAACTTTGCCCTTTTTTCTTGTCCATCCATCTCCCTAAAAAGTTTTAGATAATATGAATGAGAATACGTCTCAAGAAGATGAGTCAACCTTTGAGGCTTCACAAGCCCTTCATCTGCATAAAATTTCAGAAAAACGTACTCAGTCTGAAGAGGTTGCAGCATCCCTTTGTTTTGGCGATGTAACCAACAGCATGATACCCATGGCAAACAGTGAGGCATGTGACTTTTAATCTTTTTATTATGAAAACAAGAGTAAATACATGTATGATCATTTTGGTACTGCATTTGGTTGAACTGACGACGACATATTTCATTGAAAGACTGAAAATGATAACTGAAAATTCCTGGAAACTTTTTCCTATTTTCTATTGTGAAAATATGTCTCGATATTTATTACAAATGTTTAGTGTAATTCTGGATTAAGTAACAGTAGAGTGACTAAACAATATTACTAAATATTATATCTACCTTAGACAACAATATGTTGATGATAAACAACTACTTTTTCACTCCTGTTGTTGACTATTTTGAAACAACCTGTCCTAACAAGCCTTATCACGTGCTGGTAAATTTTTTAATGTGAAAAGAATTGTTTAGTATCTGGATTTGGGGGTTTTTATACGGTTAGATGATGTTATGGATAAACACTGAAATCCTAAAACTAACAGGTTTTGATTCAGTAAGTGTCTACAGCGCTGATATGGATTAATATAATATACAAAGTAATAGATGTTTAGTGTCCTGTTCTTACTTTTCCAATCATTATGTGTATCTGCTACCAGGTAATAGTCAGGAATCAAACAAATTTATTTGTACTGTTTATTCCATCTCTTGTTTAATGATTTATTGTATTTAAAATGTAACATTTTTAAGCCCACACAGAGACATGCATTTTAATGCTGTACAGATCAGGTCTGTCTTCTTACATTGTCTTTTTCTAGTGAGAGTGGTGTTGAGAATAAATGGTACACTGATGCTTTGTTCTCTCTTGCAAATGAAACAACACTGAAAACTGTTACGTATGGATTGCAGTCATACTTGGAAATGGATACTGAAGAAGCTGCTGCTAAGACAGTCAAGCACTGTAGTCTTACTGCACTTCAACACCACAGTCAGCCTGTTCACGTTGAGTATCCTGAACACCAAGGATTTAGGACTGACAATCTACCCAGTCAGGATGTAAGCGTAAGCCCTTGCATACTTACTTGCACGTAAGTGGTGTAATGGTTTTGGCTAGGATAGTGTTAAAGTTCTTTGTAGAGGTATGTGATGGTTTTGTAGCGTCAAGGCGTCTTCTGCTTCTAACACTGCCCTGCCAGGGTGAGTGTACAACAGGTTTGGAGGGGACACAACTGCAATAGCTGACTCCAACTGAACAAAGAGGTGTTCCTTGCCATAGAATGTTGTGCTCAGTAATAAAGCAGGGGCAAGAAGGAAGTTGGAACACCTAGAGTGATGGCTGCAAGTAAATTACATCTCATGAAGCCTGGCTTTACTGGATATGGCTGAACACCTCCCTTCTGATGAGAAGCAGGAAAAGAATTTTGTGTTTTGCCCTGTGTGCTTGTGCTGCTTTTGCTTGATCCACTAAGCTGTTCACTTTTACACTTTGGTTCCTTTCATCCGTCTTGCTGGGTAAATGGACCATGCTGCTGTGTGGCCCTTAGCTGAAGTTAAATTGCAACATCATTAAATAATCAGACTTCTTCCCAATATACTACTAATAAAATTCTGCTAATTTTTTGGGTGGTTATCTAAGCACTAACTTCTTTTACACAGTTCCTTCTCAATATCTGTATAATTACTAGCAAAGATGGCAAGAGAGAAATTTATCTAAATTTTGAAGACCCTAGCAAAGCATCTAGACGTGACGTTATTGACCTAGGGTCCATCCTCCTGACAATTACCCTTCACATATTTATAGACATTAACGAGGTCACCCCTCAGTCTCCTCTCCTCCAAGCTAAAGGAGGTTTACATGATTCTGAAACTGGGTATCAGCTTTACTGTGGGCCATATTCAATCCATTTTATAGGGAAGTAGTGTTACTGAGACATGATTTCAAGTCACAACACAAAATTTGAAACGAACATGTCTCCATGGTGCTCTTAGAGGTAGTCTGAGTACCTTTTTGATGAAAGCCCACTGAGAGCAAATGTTAAGAGACTTCTGAAGCCTGAGTGAGGCAGTTCGAAGAGTGGGATTTAAAGGTGTCTTTTGATATCTTGGATCAAAAAAAAAAAAAGCAGGGTATTCACCTATAATCATATCCTCAGTAAAACCTGGTTTCTGAAAAGAATCAAGTCCTAATAAAGCAGAGCGGATGGTTATTTGGTACACTGACTGGCTGTTAAACTGTTATGATATTGTCAATAGACTGATTTTCCTGGAAAAGCTCTAGAAAGACAAAAGCTTACAGTATCAAAGCAAAATAATGCCTGTGGCATTAGAAAGTAATAACAGTTTAACTAAAAATGAAGGTCATAATTCTGCAGAAGTATGATCTGACTTCTATTAGGGAAGGGGGAAAGAAAGAGTTAGGATTTACTTATTTGAATTTGGGATTTGAACTGATAATCAAGTAAATAATTCTGTTTTTAAATTTTCAGCTTTAAATGCATTTTTCATGCTTTTCTGTTTAAAAAAACCTTTGTTTAGATATGTGTAAGCTAACTGTAGTCTCTGCTGTGCCATGATTGTAGACAGCCCAAGCTGAATTGCCAGCTGTGACTGATGTGTTGTCTGAAAGCCCGCATGCTGACGTTCCTGAGGACATCAGTGAATTTGTTCCTGACAACTTCAGCAGGTTTGCTACAGGGCAAAGTTGTATTCTTCGGATGATTGTTGAGAATCCTTATTATCCGGTAACGGTTGATGGGCTGTATCAGGTAAAGTTAAAATAGTTCCAATGTTGCCACTGTACACCCACTAACTAACTGCACTTTTAAGTACCTGTGGACTCTCACTTTAAAATAATTAGTTGCAATTTAGGAATCTAGCCTTAAATCAGTTTTCACTGGTAATTATGGTACCATACAGAACACTAGTAGACAAGATGTCATCCAAAACTTTGATTATATTTTGTAAGTTATAACTGCTTGTCAAGAAAAAAAATCTTGTTACTACAGTTCACCTTAAAATATTTATTATTGCAGGAAACAAAACATTCAATGTTATCTTTGCAGAAAATTAATACATTCAGTGAGTTTTAGGTTTAAAACCAAACAGGAATGCATTGAATTTTATTATCTTAACAAGATCTTTTTATTCTTGTAGATAAATGTGGAAAAGTGGATATTCAGAAGTTGTATTTAGGACTTCCTTAATAGAAAGTGCTTTATTAATGTTAAATTGCTGTGAAAAAGAAATTCTGCTCTGTTTTATACCACAAAGTGATGTCTGCAGCTAAACCCTAAAAGCCTTTTTTCTGAGAGGCAGAAGAACCAGGTGCAAGGACAGTATGTCTTGTATCAGTCTTGTATGCTCCTTATCTCTGGCCTTTTCTTCCAAGCTTAATACTTACACTGAGGGATTCTGCTTTCCTCACTTTGGATTGATTCTATCAGTTTGTATATTTGGATATAGCTTTTCTGCGCTTGCATGATACGTCCCAGCTATACTTTCATCCTCGCTCTTTCTGCCTTTGCTTTTAAATAGACAACTTCATGCAGTGCACGCTCTCATTTTAGTTTGACTATTTAACTTTTACAGATGTTTCTTCAATGCTCGCATTTGAAAGAAATCGAATACTGTTGAATAGTAAATTGGAGAGATACGTCCTATACCCTTCCTTCCTTCCTTCCTTCCTTCCTTCCTTCCTTCCTTCCTTGGGACTACATTATTAATGTGTAGGCTTATAAAATATTTTAGATGGTGACCAGAAATAGAAATATGCAGAATTTGTTTGAAGTACAAAATGTAAATATAATACCTAGAAAGGCCATTTGCAGTTCCCGCCTCAGGCAACTTCAGAAAGTCCATTTCTTACACTTCAGCTTTGAAAATCCACAATTTGTCTGCAGACCATGGACAAATGCATGTTTTGGCTAACCTCCCATGATTTTAGTTGAACAGTCTTCACTAAGTTTTTAGGGAAATTTTGTCCTTCTTCCCTATCTTTCGGTGCCTGTTAACATCTTTTGCTTTTACTTGAAGCAAAATTCTGACTTCACTCAATTTGTGGTCAGCTCTTTCTTACAAAAGAAATAATTTCCAGAAGTGTAGATGAGGTCTTAAGTGGTAGGTTTTAGTGTGTGATTATTCATTGTTTTTTACAGTCCATGTTCTTCCCTTCTCAGATTTTCTCGACTTGTGGATCAGTCTTGAAGATTATAATCTTCATTAGAGATAATCTGTTTCAAGTTTTACTTCAGTACGCTGATCACTTAAGCGCATCTTATGCCTTAGGGGTAAGTGTAGTATATTCAGCTTGATCATAAATGCATAGTACACAACCCAAGACCTGGAGGGGAATCACTGCTCTTGGACCATATCCTCCTCCCCTTCCTTCTCATACCTTGGTATCAGCAGGGTTGTTTCTGTCATATTTTTCTCTCTCCTGTCTCAGCTGTTTAATAGTGTTTTCAACCTTTCAGAAACATGCTGTCACAGAGGTACCAATAGTGTTCTGACTGTCTGCACTTTGGTCAGTGGTAGATCTGTCTTGGAGCCAACTGGAAATCATTGTTTTCCAGCATGGGGCAGTCACTGCCCTGTTCTCATACTTCCAGCATCACAGGTTTGACTTGGTTGGAATAGACCTTCAAGGTCATGTAGTCCAACCATTAACCAAACACCTTACAAGTCTTCGATTAAACCATACCCCTAAGCACTATGCACAACTCTTAAATACCTCCAGAGAGGGAGATTGCACCACAGCCCTGAGCAACCTGTTCCAATGCCTGATGACCCTTTCAATAAAGACAATTTTTCATAATGCCTAACCAAAACTTCCCCTGGTGCAACTTGAGGCTATTTTCTCTTGTTATGCTGCTTGTTTTCTTATGAGACTACACCAACACCCACATCACTACAGCCTTTTTTCAGCTAGTTGCAGACAGTGATAAGGTTTTCCTCACAACCTCCATTTCTCCAGGCTAAGCAGCCCCTGTTCTCTCAGCTGCAACCTGTAAGACTTATCCTCTAGACTCCACTAGCTTCAATTCCCTTCTTTGGACATACTCCAGAACCTTGAAGTCTTTCTTGTACCGAGGTGCCCAAAACTGAACACAGTACTCAAGGTGCAGCCTCACCAGTGCTGAGTACAGCGATCAAAGCACTTCTCTATCTCTACTGGCTACTATTCCTGCTGCAGTCCAGGATGTTATTTTTGGTTTTGGCCACCTGGGCACATTGACAGCTCACATTCACACAGCTGTCAGCTAACATCCCTGTGTCCATCTCGGCTGTGCAGATTTCCAGCCAGTCATCTCCAAGCCTGTATGCTGTTGGGGGGTTGTTGTAGCCAAAGCCCAGTAGCCATCACTAAGAAACTTGTATGGCTGACCTGAGACATTTGATCTGGTCTGTCCAGATCTATCTGTAGAGCCATCAAGCACATCAACACTTCCGCTTAGCTTGTTGTTTTCGGTAAACTTACTGAGCTTACAGGCACTCAAACCCCTCATCCAGATAATCGATAAAGATGTTAAACAGCAGTGGCTCTATTAGCGAATCCTGGGGAACACCACTTGTGACCAGACACTAATGGGATTTGACACCATTCACCACCACTCTTTGGGCCCCACACCTTTTGAGGTAAAAAACAAAATAGTATTGCTACTAACATTTGATATTCTGTGTTGGGTGGGAAACAAGCTCAGAAGCACAGCTAGAAAGACAAATCAAGATTCAGGTCTCTTTTGTCCACTGGTACAAGATGATATAGAACTTACTAATTAGTGGTACGTGCTAGCACTCTGCATAGGTTGCTCAGGTAAGGATGGGGCCAGTATAATTGTGTACTTGGTGTTTAAAAATAGTACTTTAAAAGCAGAAGATTAATTTCTATTTGGATACAATTTTGCAATGAAAATAACCTTACAGTCATAGCTGCCAGTGTGTGTTATTGTTTTCTCTCTGAAAATGTAATTTTCTTCAGAGTCTGAATGGCCGAAATATCTACCCTGCATGCTGTAGACTGCTTATCAAGTTCTCCAGGTTAACTAACCTCGTTGTGAGGTACAACAATGAAAAAAGCAGAGATTTCACTCGCCCTGATCTTCCTTCTGGTATTGAACACTCATGGATGAGGTTAGACTTGGCTACTCAGTTTGGTAAGAAACTTCTTTTAATGATATATACTCCGTAAGATCATTTTGCATTCGTGCTCTGGCATGATATCAGGTTCATAGAAGAGTACATTTTGCATATATTTCTGTTTGCTAGGTCCAGTGAAGTTTGCACGGAAAGCAGAAAGTCCTACTCAAAATCAATTAACATCTGAAATTATAATATGGTGGATGCTCTTGGGCAAATCCAAAGTGTTGCTAAAAATGTACATTTGTAAAATGCTGTGAAATCCTTGGTGCAGGAAGAACAATAAATAATGCATGTCAGAACAGTCAATGGCAGTCATCCGAAACTGACATTGATTGCCAAAAAGTGTCTCAAAATGGGTGGTTTAACAGTGTTAATTCATATATGTTAACGTTTTAGGATGTTTTTTGGTTGCCCACTGTAACAAACTAAACCATAGGAAATCTAGTAATGATATATTTATTAATGTATGTTTTGTAGTTAACTTCTAAAAGATGAAACTTTGGAAATGTTCTTGAATGTTAGTCGTCACTTTCATGGCATTAGGAGACAGCACCTGCTTGAAGCTACACTGGACAAGACTTTTTGGCCTAAATAGACATGTTTATTTAATCACAGAATCACACTTCTGAGGAAAGGCTGAGGGAGCTGGGTCTCTTTAGCTTGGAGAAGAGGAGACTGAGGGGCGACCTCATTAATGTTTATAAGTATGTGAGGGGTGGGTGTCAGGAGGATGGAGCCAGGGTCTTCTCACTGTCATCTAGTGATAGGACAAGGGTCAATGGGTGTAAGCTGGAACAGAGGAGGTTCCATATAAATATGAGAAGGAACTTCTTCACGGTGAGGGTGACAGAGCACTGGAACAGGCTGCCCAGGGGAGTTGTGGAGTCTCCTCTTCTGGAGACATTTAAAACCTGTCTGGGTATGTTCCTGTGCAACTTGATCTAGGTGATCCTGCTGTGTCAGGGGGATTGGACTGGAGGGTCTTTGAAGGTCGCTTCCAATCCCCGATGTTCTGTGATTCTGTGATTTATGTAATGTTCATATGCTTGCTCTGATTAACTAGACTTCCATAATTTGATATGTCAATTTGATATCTACGCGCACTTCCCATGCCATTATTAGTGGTCATAATTTTTATGTTGAGTTATAAGATACAACAGGTAACTATCTGCATAGTACATCCATCTTTTTCTGTAAACGTGAAGTCTATTATTTTTCTTAATAGCAAAACTGAACTGCTCTTGAAACTTCATTTTTGTGGAACATATACTGCACTATAAACAAGCAGATTTTGTGAATGCTTGCATTTAAAGGGTTCCCTCTGACAGCTTAAGTGGAGGTACATGAATTAGCCCGCTTTGAAAGCTAGGTGCTAGCCGTGAAGCAAATTATTTTACACATTAAGAAATGCAACAAAGAAATCCAAATCTTTCTGCTTTAGCTCTGTTTGACAATTTTACATGCCTGATTTTGATATCGGTCTAGATCTTATTTGGCGGAACAGAACTGCTTTATATGCTTCTTCATTAATTTTTCCCTTCTCATTCTTGGATTGTGAATAGGTGATTAACATCTATATGGACGGAACTTGTCAGTGTAATACACCGGTGTGTGTATTTCAAGAATCTAATGGCTTCCTTTTGTGTGATAAATCTATTCAGTTGCTTGCAAGAGAGACGTATTTTTGCTACAGACAACAACAGAGCAGACAGCACCGAACTGCACAAAATAACGTGAAAAATTACTGAGCTATGCTCAACCATCCCAGCTATGCTGGGACTCCATATGTTGCTATTCCAAATTTGTTCCGTGCTTGTGATTGACAAGAAAACTGTAAAACCCACAGTTATTTATTAAGTAAAACAAGATGGAGAAGTATATCTTCTTAAAACACAAAACTCGTATAGTCTATGTATCTCAATAGCTTATAAAATTCAGAATGTCAGATTCATTGTAGTTGTTTGTGTTATTTAGTCTACACTTTCTTTAGAAATACCTAGGAAACGGTTGTATCTGATCATTACGAGATATCTTTGAGTGAGTTCACTTCCAGGAAACATCTAGAATGTATTTCCATTTTGTGAATTAAAAACTATTTAACACTGCACCACAAGTATCTAACTGTTAACAGATACTAATCTATGCTGTGCTCTCCTATTCAGACTTACTTGAGCTACATTTTGCCTTGATTTCGTTAAGTCTGATCAGAATTTTTACTACAAAGATGCCCAAAGTTCTCTTTGTAAAACATAGAATCTTGGATTTCAGTGAGTCTTTTTAACAGATTCAATCAAGTGAGTGCTCTATAACAGATTTAATCATGGACAGAAGTCAGAGCAGCAACATTGGAAGCTGAATCCCGTTGTTAATCTCTCTTCTTTTTTCTTTTAATGTAAATGTCTATTTTAATGACAAGTGTCTGTTCTCGTAGGCATCCACAATGTATCACCGTACGCTGAGGCACCTTATTTTCCCCATCCTATGGGTTTTCCTCAATATGATGGTAAGTTTGTATTTTCTAATAATGCAGTGTTTGCATATGGGGATAGTGCTCTCTCTGACTACACTGGTGTTGTTCAGAGCAAATTGTTCCGAGATACAGCAGTCGGACTCTTTTTTCATGCTATTGAGTAAAACTATTTTATGTAACCAAAAAGTATACTCTGATGTACTTTAGAATTGAGAAGCTGAATAAACTAAATGCCATGATCAAGATTACCTGCAAGAGAAGAAACTTATAAAAAAACATAAGCATATGATTTTCTAGGTATTGTTAATACTTCCTTGTCATTTGAAGGTAAGGTAGGAAGTCTTTCCTGACTACAAAACGACAAATTATCTTCTAGACTCAGTGATATTCTGACTTCTAGCAAATGATAAACTTTTGTACTGAATGATTTTTCTTCTTTCCTGTATTGCAAGTTATACTCTTCTTTGTTTGAATCTTTTACTATAGATTAATATTTTTTCATATCTAGAGGGGAGGTGCTTCCTGCTTTATTGGCTAGATACTAGAAATCACTGAATTCCATAAAAGCACTTCTAATTGAATGTTGATGTTTTCACCAAACATAATCTGCTTTTTTCTTTTTCAAATGTGTTTTCAACTTTGAGATACCTAGAGATGTCTATAACTATCTTGACAGGTCCTATGCATCCACCCGTTCCTGGACAAACGCCTCCTCTTTCTGGCATCCCACAAGAAGCACATCTACAGGCGCCCGCTCCTGTTGCTAATGATTTCTCAATAAATTGTGTTTTGCTAGTGACCAACCTCAACACTGAAGTAAGTCTGACTGGTGGAAATGATGCGTTTCAACCTGTACCAACTGCTAGAATCCTTCTTGCCGATTTACCTTAGCTGAAAGAAAAAGAGAGGAAACCTCTGTGCTGCTGTTATGAAAAACTTATAAAAAGTTCTACTTTTGAGGTAGTTTGCAATACTGATGAGGTTTAAAAGCTCCAGTAAGCAGTGAAGATCTTCCTAACACAATTTTCATTAGGAAACCTATGCTAGCAGTTTATCTAGTAATTAGAGAAATGCCTGTGGTCAGACACAAGAAATGTTTGAAGAGGTAAACGGCATATAACATGACTAAACTTACTAGAATATTCCTCTGCGTGCTGCTTTGTTGTTAGAGAAGTCGAAGTTACAAAGCATGAGTTACAGAAACCAGAAGGAAGAGAAAAGCAAGTAAAACCATGCCAAACTGAGTATCTTTTAAGGTATTAGTGGGATATTTTTAGTTTCACAACTTTTCCTACATCAGAGAGGAAAAACAGAGTTATGCTTTGCTATTGACTTCACCGTCAATCCTTTAAAAAAGCTGATTAACATCTTACCTTTTCCTAGTACACTACGTGGTTATTTTATGTTTGCAGTAAAATGGCTAAGGATGACTTGGATAGTTAATTCTATAGTGGACATTACATAGACTTTTTAATAACTCTACTCCTTCTGGAAAATATTACACGTTGATCAGCACTTACTTAAAAGCAATGCATATCTCTTATGGAAACAAAAACCAAGCTGTACCAAGGCCATGACACAAACCACAATTCTACTTGACTATTGTTAAACAGTTTTATTATAGCAACATAAAAGTGTTGTTTGGTTTACACACTCATTAATTTCACTTAACAATAAAGCTAATAAAATTAGAGTTATTTGCAACATGAAAGTTATCCCCAAATTATCAAGGTTTAAAAATATGGTGACCAGTTTCTTTAAGTAATTTTTGTGGTTCTGGTTTTGAACGAACAGCTGAATTCCACAGTAAGCCTCTAAGAATAAATAGCTCCGGATTAGGACTCTAAGACAAGTAAATTTTTCTTTGATTTGTCAGTTACACATTATCAGTTGATTTCTGATTGTTTACATGGATGTGCTTTCTGCAGCTGACAATTCAGAATGATTCTCTGAGTCTCAAAAGACTGAGTCTCTTAAGAATAAGCCTATGTGAAGCATAGGTCACAGCTGGTTTTAGGCTATTTTTGCTTTGTTTGGTATTCATGTCTAAGAAGGTGTCACGTACAACTTTCCGCTGCAATGCATGACACAACACAGATTACATTAACACTCAAATTCTTACGAGGTATAACATAAGAATGTACAGCACTGTTAATTATTGGAAATGTAAGTTATAAACATATTTCTTGTCAACTGTGTAGCACTTCTCCAGTGGTGGTTGTCTTAGCCCTGTCTCTTCTGTTTCTGTGTGTAGAAAATCTGGCTGACCTTATTTCAATTTATATTTCTCCTCTATTGTGGTTTTTACTATGCATTTGAACATTCTCTCGTTACTTTTAAATTAGCTGGTTTTGTCTTATAGAAAAAACATTTTTAGTGGAAATGTCACAATCTTGTTTGGTTGAGAAATTTCTTCTAATGGACTTTGTGCTGAATTAAAGCATTTGGGCCAAAAGTTTAAGCCACTGTGAGTTGGAAGGAATAGAGCTTAAAGAATGCAAGTAGTACTTCTGATACCTGGGTGTTTTTAGTATTCATTATAGACTGAACTTTTCTCAGTTGACTAATAATTGGCTGCATTAGTGTGTAAACTATCTTCTTTAGTGCTTCAGGAGCCTGGTGTGGATGGATTTAGTAACAATGACTGAAGAAATATTTAGCTTTCTGTTCACAGCTTCTAATAAAACAATTTAAATACTGCTTTTGGTATTCTTCATACAGAAACAGCACATAGAGACCTGGGGACAAAACTGAAGAAGAGCAAATGTTTTGTTTCTGGTATTGAAGGTGTTGTCTGCTGTTTAGAACATGCAAAGGAGTTCTGGAATGCTTAACTCTGTTTCTGTTTTAGCAGGTGTTTTTTCATTTCTGGGCAATGGACTACAAGATTGGCAACCATAAATTAAAAAAATTAAGCCACTTAAAATATTAACAGCTTCTTTGGCATGACAGACCGAGTCTTGATCGAAAATGCATGAGCTGAATGTAGTGCTAGCTTGTTTTAAGTATTCTATACGCATGCAGTGAATATGTATATTGACAAGAATACTCTACAGAGTAGTTATTGCAGGTTAATTGCTATTTGAGCGAGAGGCTTATTTATTAATAAAGTACAGTATCTCCTCCTTTATTTTTTACCATGAGCACATGTAATAAATGAATTTGAATAGCTTTGAAAATAATCTACTGATTTTATCATTTGAACAGGTCATCACACCATATCGACTTTTCATCTTATTCGGTAAGATATGCCAAATATACCTTGAGAAACTTTGATTAATGTGACACTTGCTGATGAATTCAACCTCCATTGTTCTGTCCTTGTTCAGAAAGTGCATAAAAGAATGTACTGATTTTAAAATTCAGTAATGTGAATCAGTAATTGCAGGCCATAGGTACCGAAAAGACAGAATGGTTACAGTGAGAACTCAGGAGAGCTTCAGCGTGCAGTTAAATTAATTTACTAAATTAATTTACTACAAAGAAAGGAAAAGCAAAGTAAGATGAAAAAAAAAACCCCAAAGATTGTGTCAGATGAAACGGAATACAGAATTGGCACACGTGTTAGTTGCGGGCACAGAAACAGTTTGATATGCCCCTATTAAAAGCCATTAACACTGTTGCACTATTTAAAAGCTGAAAATAAACATGCCATTTTATAATTAAGATCTTGGTCTTTTTCTTTCATTTCTGAGCTTTGGAGAAGTATACATGGACTTTAGAGCTCTCCTCCGTATACTAATATTATAACAAACCTGTTTAATGACACGTTTACTTTGTGTAAAATGAATGTTAGAAACAGAATTGCCCTTGTGCTTCTTACACTGGTGCTTTGGACAAATTTCCCTTCTGGATTTCCACAGGTGTATATGGAGACGTGCAGCGTGTGAAGATCATGTTTAATAGAAGACAAAATGCTTTGATTCAGATGGCTAATCAAAACCAAGCTCAATTAGGTAATAATTTTTAAGGCACAGTTATGCTTCAAGCTGGCACAAGTGGGGTACAGATGGGAATTTGTCATCTGTTAGTTACAAGCATAAACAAATTAAATCCATCATTGTGATGCTTTACCACATACCAACTTTTCCTTGTAGATGTTAGTAATAGTCTGTTTGCTTTCATGTAAGCAAATGATTTTCTTATGTTTGAAAAGATAATTCTGTGAATTGCTATCTAGTAGGTGTTAACATATCATATAACTTTCCTTTAGTTTTTCTCCTGCTTCTAGCTAGTAAAGAATAATAAAGGCTTGCTATTGAACTGCTGGTTTGCATTTTTATTTTATTTAGGCTGGAGGCTATATTAGATCCTTGCACTTACTTTAAATACAAATCAATGATTATTGCCTGTCTGGTACGCATGGAAGTTGCAGTTTAAATCTAGAATTTGAGATCTGATGCTATAGAGAAGACAATATTATTCAGATAATGCTTTTTTCCTCCCCTCTCTTCATTCCTGTTCATATTTTATTTCCACTGATTAGCTATCAATTACCTGAACGGACAGAAACTTTATGGAAGGGTCCTATGTGTTTTGCCTTCAAAACATCGGAAAATAAATCTTCCTCGTGAAGGATGTGACAACCAGGAGATGACACAGGACTACAGGAATAGTCCCTTACATCGCTTTAAGTACTCCAGGAACCCGAACAGACTCTTTCCTCCATCTTCCATCCTGCATCTCTCCAACATCCGGTGAGTGTCTATATGCCTGATTTTCCTAGTAACATGCTTTTTTGGGTTATGTTGTTAAGTTACAAAGTCTCACATTATCTTCCAATTTTCTTTGCTGTTTACAGTTTCCTAAGTATTGGGGTCTCTCTGCTGTGTAATTTAAGTGAATACTTTAACAGTCACTTTTTTTTATTCTTAGCAAAAAGGGTAACTGAATGCTCGTTAAGAGTTTTAATACCACTTACGTTCTCTTCAGAGCATGCTTTTTGTTCTCATATATTCAGTCCTGTGTTATAAACTTTTACTTGAGATAATATACTGGAGTTACATTACGTTGTTGTCACTGTTCTTTAATGTAGGTAGGTTTATAATAATTTTTGAATAATTCTAATGCTCTGAAAAGAATGACTTCTACAGTATTCAGAACCCTTACATCAAGGGAAAGCTGTTGAAAAGCATTAAGCAGTGCATTCTTCAAATCTTTTACCTGCCTAAAATGATGTCTGCAATGTGTGGAGGAACAACCAAACAAGGCTTCTTTTGTTGCTGTCCAGCAGGAGAAAGGAGAACTATGGAAATATGTCCAATGAAGGGGTAAAAAAATAAAGATACCTGGAAAATGGCTTCTTGAGTAAAATAGGAAGTTTTCAAAAATTAGAACATGTGAGGCACTCTCACAGTGATTACAAGGTGGAAGATACTTTGTGTATTCTGAATTTAATTGAGGGAAGACTGGGAGAGGATAAAAAGCAGTAGAGCGTATCTGAACTATTTTTGTGGTATGCTGAGCTGCTAAATCTTGGCGTCGAAGCCAAAATGTTTTGACTGAAGTGTTGGCATAGCTTCCGTTGGCGGAGACAGTTTTTTAGAAGCCAAAATTGAGATTTTGATACTATTACAGAATTCTGAGTTTTGTTTGTTGTTTTTTAAATAGGCCTTCTTCTTCTCCTGAAGATCTCCAGAGTCTTTTTACAGATAAAGGATTTACTGTGAAAAGGTTCAGATACTACGAGTAAGTTCTCTTGCAAATGTATTGAGCAAACTTTAATTTTGGAAGAAAGCTTCATTGCTTTTTGGGAAATTCCATGTGTGTGTATCCACAGGCAAAAGCTATATAAGTATACAGCTACAAAAATTTTCATGATAGTGTCCAGCAGGAGTCGGGAAGTGACTGTCTGCCTGTACTCAGTGCTGGTGAAGCCACATCTCTAGTACTGGGTTCAGTTTTGAGCACCTCCATACAAGACAGGCATTGATGTGCTAGAGAAGGTGCAGAGAAGAGCAACAAAACCGGTGAACGATCTAGACAACAAGTCTTAAGAGGAGCTGCTGAGGGAGCTGGGGCTGTTTAGTGTGAGGAAGAGGAAGCTAAAGGGAAGTCTTATTGCCCTCTACAATTACCTGAAGGGACGTTGTAGAGAGGTGAGAGGTGGTCTCTCCTCACAGGCAGTTAGTGTCAGAACAAGAGGGAGTGGCCTCAAGCTGCTCCAGGGGAGACTTAGGCTGGACCTTAGGAAAAATTTTTGCACTGAAAGAGCAGTCAGACATTGGAACAGGCTGTCCAGGGAGGTGGTTGAATTAACATCCCTGAATGTGTTTAAAGGTCCTTAGTGCTATGATCTAGTGGTGAGCTTGGTAGAATAGACTTACTGGTTGGACTTGAAGATCTCAAGCGTCTTTCCAACCTAAATGGTTCTATGATTAGTATTAAATGACAAATATTCAGCCTTTTGACAATTCCATGTGTCCAAAGCAAGTGAAGGAAATCAAACTCTCCTTTAAAAAGAAATTCAGGCTGTGTATAAAATGTCACTTAAAAAAAAATGGCAGTCTGCTCTAAGATTCATTAGGGTTGATTTGCAGCACTGTATTACCATACTTATTCCTTCTAGAGTAATGCCATGTATATGGACAATACAAAGGTTTCTTAGACACCTTCAAGCCTTGTTTTGACCCTTTTAAAAAATGCAATGTAATAGAAGAACAGCATGGCTGTAGGCCATTGATCTGCAAAATCTATATGGTTATGTTATCCCCTTGCTTCAGCAGGTGTATAACTTGTTCTGATTCTTTCACCGTACAAGCGTTCTCTGTGTGCAATGTGCCTGAAAACATATTTGCATTACTTTTTTGTTGGCTAGTGCAATGAACTTTGGTTAGGATTAATAACATTTTTTATTTTTTTATTCCAGCAGAGTTATCAAATCGGCTCTTATTGAGCTGCTCTCTGTGGAAGATGCAGTTCAGGCTCTCATTGAGCTTCAATATCATGACCTTGGAGAAAACTATCACCTTCACATTACCTTCTCAAAACACATAGCCTGAGTTTCTTGTCAACTTTCATTGTAACAACTGAATCACAGTATTGGGTAAAATCTCCAAACAGACACTGAAACATCTGTAATCAACATTACTGCTTAAAAGAAAAAGCCCGTTCATCCAGAAAAGAACGTGATTAATCTGTTCTGATTTCAGCTGCCAGTATGTGATCAAAGTTCAGTATTCATCCATAAAGATTCTTCTGTGAAATTGCTGTAGCAACAGTATTATAGTAACATTTTCTACTTAAAATTGCACTTTGAGACATACTGCTAGCTTTTCTCCAAAATCAGCCTTACAAAACATTTTAGAGTTTTCACAATACACCAAAGCAGAAGTATTTTTAAGAAAGCACTAACTTGAATGTGAAATACAACATGGGTTGTTTGTGTTAGCTGGGGGTGTATTCATACTTTGGCAAATCATTACACATAACATACTTAAAAGCAATAAGACTGTTCTGCCCATATGGGTAAAATTATTATGGAAAGTGCAGTGCCTTTTCTCCATGGAGAAAAAGATACTTCTCAAGATGTTCTATCAGAAAATCCGCTTGAGTTAACTATGAAATAGTTTTCTTATTTTTGCTATGACATGACATGTGCTATATTACCCTGGAGAAAATAAGACCAAAACTATTCCTCATTTTACAGAATTTTTCAACCTTCCTTTTAAAAGACCAAAATTATTCAATCTTTTATAAAATATTCTGGTCTGTGATAGTTTGATAATTTTGAAGAACTTCTTTGTATTAAGATCATCACTGAGGACAGAAGAATTAAGCCTCAGAGGGGGATAGTTTTGTAAGGGGATAGTTTTGTACCACTACAGTCTCTACTGCATAAATTACTGTATATTTTCTTAAGTGCCTTACTATGCAGTTATGATACAACAGTGGCTGAAAAAAAATTCATACCCAGAAAAATGCACTAATTAAAAGCCTGTATGGAAAGACCAAACAGTAATTTCACTCCAGATTTTACACTTCTAAATTTTTTAGAGACATTGGCAATATCAGAATACTTTATTCTGGATTTCAATATATTTCTCTCAGTACTAAACTTCAAGCTATGATTCTCTGCCATGTAAGTATGCAAAAATGTTTGATAATGAGTATTCATTTATTTTTGGAGAATGAACCGAAAATGCAGTCGGTTTTCTTAAGAATAACAGCTGCAGAGTAGAGGAATCATAGTCGAAAACAGGGAAAAAAAAGCATCCACGAATCTGGGAGAAAATACTGGCACATACAGTATCAGGAGCAGTGTATGTGTACTTTTGGTGCAAGAAAAATCTGGATGATGAATATTTCATTTGTACATTTTATGTAACTTTTGCAATTTCCCATTATTATTCCATCACTTGTATTACTCTTGGTACCATACTTCTTAAGTTTCCTGCTCTTTAAGTTATACTCCTAGGGGAAATCTGCTTTTACAAGACACATGGCTGAGCTTAGAAATTATTAGTATGCCTTAATGTTTCTTAACCAGAATGCAGACACTAGTTAAGGCTAGTTAATCTCTTTTTTGTATTGCAGTTGTGGATAGCATTTCAGTGTTCGGTACCATGTAATTGGACCAAAGTTCATGCCTTCATTGGTTTTGCACATAGTGTTATTCCATAGCTATTTCTTTGTTAAGTACTCTCTTTTCATGGAAACTGTATACATTACAGTAGTTTCAGAACAGGTTTAATTATCCCTCTGCCACTGCAGGGTTTTTGTTTTGTACCACTATATGCAGGAATCCAAACATAACCCACATATTCTCAACTTCAAATAGCAATAACAAATCGAGCCCAGAGCAATCCCAAAGAAATTAAATGCTTTACACAGTTGAATATCCTTAGCAGATGAGGGAATCTTTTACCTTAGCAGACTGATGTAAGCCCTGCAGACAGTTTTTCAGTTCTTGGAAACTCTGCGTTGTTTGTGCGTGGGGTTTTTCATTTAGTCTCTTCTGTCTGCAGAAGTACACAATGGAATTGCAGCAGCACAAGACACAGGTTGCACGTTCTTTCATCAGAAAACGATCTTGCTCTCTGTCCAATTCAAAGTGGTCTTCCTTTACTGGAGACTGCTATTGGTAGATGAAACCCATTTGAAAATAAGATCATAGTGTGAACTAAATGGCGTAAATAAAGGCAAAGAGTTTAACAGATTATTCAATGCCATTTACAGGACACACAAAGCATGACTAAGAATTGCTGAGATTCCCTCATGTTATATTACCAGTTCATAAAAGCTCAGGTTATCAGAATATTCACCTAGCACAAGAAATTGTTGCAAATACTCAAGCTAAAAAGTACTCAGTGATTTGGGTTTTTAAAAATCAAGAAGGGGGAGCTTTGGGAAACAAACAGAAGGGTAAAATATTTTTATACACACAGTAGTCTTGCATATTTTAATAAGGAACAGAACTCATTTGTAAAACATCTTGGGACATTGTGGACAAAGATGTTTTGCTGTCTGTTGAGATGACCTGGGTACTGAAAAGATGTACTATCAAAGAAGGCTATGTTGTTAGTTTGATCTTGTCTACACTACAATGTACTGTTTCTTTTAGGTTAGTGTATTTTCTACTTACTTGTTCTCAAGATGTGTCTTCCTAAGTATAGCTGTAATAGTGAGATTTATTAATAAAGTTTGATTCTGAATTGTTCCTGCATTCCTGTCTCTTGCCTTGGGTTTTTTCTTCCCTTATAATTGTATGATTAGTAATACCTTATTCTCTTTTATTTCTCTTTAGCATACATAACCATCTAAGCAAAAACTTGTTATAGCAAAAGTATTTTAAGAGGACTAAAGCAGATCCTCAACAGGTGAAGTTGTATTGCTTCAACAGCAGCACCTAAACTTTCCCCTAAAGCAGGGCAGAAGTTCTGATTTTTACTAGGATCAAAATCTATTCAACAGAATCATTCCTTGATGCCTTCATTCATTCCTTCATTCAATCCTCCTTCACTCCCTGAGGCAAAGGTAAATGATTTCAAGCACTGGAGGCATCAGTGACAATTCTTGTGTTTTACTGTGCTGTTCTCTTTTCTAGCCTTTGAATTCTAGTTGATATCACTTGCAAAATTAAAAAATATAAAGATTAGCTGGAAAAAAAAGTTGTCTGCTTTCAGCTATTTTCTTGATTTTGATTGCTTTTCTTCCATACTCTTCTATTTGCTCATCTATCTGTTACTCAGCACTAATTTAGAGCCCTTTGTTCTTGTATCCAAAATTCAGGATTGATGGTAAACAGGCAGTAGTCTAAAGTGATTGATACAAGTATGTGGGTGGTGTGGGGAGTGTACTGGTTCTTTCTGAGCCCAAAATTTCAGCCTATCTGGCAAGGATTTGATTGTCTGTCACTGAAATGAAGTCTAGCAGATCTTGAAGAGTCTAGAGTGCCATACATAGAATCATAAAGGATTAGAAGGGACCTCGAAAGATCATTAGTCCAATCCCCCTGCCACAGCAGGGTCACCCAGACCAAGCCACACAGTAACACATCCATACTGTTTTCTAGAAGTTCTAAGCACCTACAACACAGGCTTTAAGATGAAAGTTCCTTCCCCACCGTAAGTCACTATAAAATCATAGAATCAGTCAAGGTTGGAAATGACCACAGGATCATCCAGTTCCAACTCCCCTGTCATAGGCAGGGACACCCTAACCCAGATCTGGCTGGCCAGAGCCCCATCAAGCCCAGCCTTAAACACCTCCAGGAAAGGGGCCTTAAGCACCTCCCTGGGCAACCCATTCCAAGCTCTCGCCATTCTCACCGTGAAGAACTTCCTCCTCACATCTACTCTAAATCAGCCCAGCTACAGCTTTGCTCCATTCCCCCTAGTCCTGTCGCTACCTGATAGCCTAAAAAGTCCCTCCCCAGCTCTTCTGTAGGCCC
>JAOXOE010048424.1:0-36160 GCA_028565055.1 Phoeniculus purpureus | reverse complement strand
TTCAATTCTTCAGCGTAGCTTCTCCAGCTCAACGCTCTCGGGACGGCCTGATTCCTCAGCACCTGAACTGCATCCCTTGGTGTAGGAGACCTTCTTTCAAACAAATATCCCAGATTCTGTCTTTCATGTTTAAGGTTTTAAGGATTTTCAAGTCCTTCTGCTTTCTTCAGCTAAGCCCCAGGGAATTCTCTCCAGTACTTGAGCATCCCCAAGTTTACCCAGTGGCAGAAATGACCAACAGTCTCCTTCCTGCTGATCAGGGCTCTCTAACATGGTGGCTGCCGCAGGGCCCTGGCCACGTGCGGGACCCAAGGTGCAGACCAACCGCACGGCTGCGTCAGCAAGGCTGCCCCCCTACTCTCTGCACCTGGCAAGAGGGTTTTCCAGGACCGTCTCCTCTCTTCTTTCTCTCCTTCTGTCTCAGCTCCAGAAGGAAGAAAGAGGAGTTCCTTAGCTCACCGCACGGCTGGAGGTCTATTCCATGTAGGGGGGCTGGTGGTAGATCTGCACCAGTCTTGCTCCTCTGGTCCGTGGCATCAGGTCCGGGCCAGGGCGGGGGTTGTCCCTGACACACCAGGGTCAGTGCTGCTTGGGGCCATCCTCCTCCACCCTGTGGGAGCGGAGCAGACCCGGTGAGCCCTCTCCGTCCTGTTTTCCCACAGGAAAAGGAGCCTCTGGAAACTGCCTCCCCCCATCCACCGCCCCGGGAAGGGGGGTGGGGGTTAGCTTGGGGCTACACCCCCGTGCTGGGCTGAAAGCCCTCAGCAAAAAGAGGCAGGACCAAGATCCCTGTCCCCTTTTATCTGTTCACCTAGCAACACCCCTTAAGGGCAGGTACTTGGGATAGTGTCACCTCCTGCCAGGACATGTCACTGGGGGGAGGGGGGTCCTCACAAAGAGCCTTTTTTTTTCTTCATGGAAGCACAAATCTGTACATCTGAAAATTTTGGTCATTTTCAAACTGCAACAAGCACCCAAGAAAATCATGTCATTGTGTAACATGTAGTTGAAGATACAGGTTCTGCTCTGGATCATAATCTTCTACCCCTGATGTCCAGCATCACTGCACTGTTTTCTCTCACCTTGTGTCAGACTGATAGCAATTGTGTTTTAGCCCTCCCAGACAAATATGACTGGGACAAGGTGGGAGCAAAAAAGGAAAAGAGTGCAGCAGAGCAGGTAATTCTGTTGCAGTACCCCCAGAAGTGGTTTCAAACCATGATAGACAAGAGGCTATTAAGATGCTTATCACAGCCCTTCAGTGAGGCCAGAATTTACAAGACCCCAGCGTACAACACAAGGTATAGAGAATCCAGTCCCTGTGCCAATTTCTGCTGAGCAGCAACACTGCAGTGTGATGTGAGGACATGGCTTTGGTTCTTCTGGAAGAGATGCCAGAGGGTAGCAACATGAAATTTGGGAGGTCACGGTTGCATATGCTGACGCCTGCACCCTGTTCCGTATAAGAGACCAGTTCCGGCACAGTTCTTCTGCTTCGCAGAGCACTGCTGACCTGTGTTAGCCGCCCTGTGCTCTATATCCTGCATTAGCTGCCGGAGGTGCTTGCCATCGGAGGGCGGTCTCAGACTGAGTCTTCCCCAGGGTGACATTCGTAAGGCTCTCACAGCTGCCGTGCGTAAAATACTTAAAACACGCAGAGCATTTCCAAACCCCCAACGTCTCTGCACAAATGAGCCCAGCTAGCGTGAGTCTGCAGGCAGTTAGTGCAGGAGAACAGAACCTGGTTCAAGGCAGAGTCTTCTATGATGCGCATGTCTGTCTGGCTTAGGGCTAAGGGTTTGCAGAGTTTTCCAGCGGCAGTGCTGTTTCATAGTCCAGTGTTTGTATTTCTGCACAAAACGAGCACTTTTTGAGCCTTCTGCAAATCCTCGAGGAAATAAACTAGTGTTCTGTCAGGTCTTAAAATTTTGCCTTATGATAGGAAATGCAAATGAATAGCAAAACAAATTCATAAATCATGTGTGCACGAGTGTTGCACGAAGGCTGACAGACTGGCTATGATGGGTGAAAATGTTTCTTGTCCTTCTGAGCCAGACTCATTATTTTAGTCTATTGGTTTTTCTTTCATGTGGGCCTCCCTTCATTAGGCTGTCTTGTGGACTACAGAAAAAAAAGCACAAACCAAAACACAGGAAAATATGTGATGCTGGACCACACCACAATGCTGGTTTGGCATCAGACAGAGGAAGGTGGTGGCTTAGAAAGGAGGGGGCACAGAAAAGAGAAAGCACTGTCTCCGGTATTGTGGTTTTCCAGGACAACAGTAGCCTTGGCTGAGTCCTTTTGTTCCAGTGTTGTCGTAGAACATAGTGAGATCTGCTCCTGGGTAGAGTATGAGCCATGTAGCAGAGAAACCTGAGAAGCTTCAAGTGAGCCAGAGTTGGTACAGGGTGGTATTGACCCTTCGTCCCTGCAGTTTATTTCAAATGGCATTCTCTTCCCGTGAGATGATTTTGGGACTCCTTTACAAGCACATGGCCGCTGATGGCTTGTCCTCTGGAGGGCATTTCTGTAAGGGAGGGAGCCTTGCAAAAAATACTGGGATTGGTTTGGAAAAGAATGAAAGTAGAGTTTGCTTAAAAGTTCCGTGTTAACTAGAAGGTGTTTCTTGAGAGTAATGGGATAACAAAAGTGTTAACCCAGCACGATCTTACGTCTGAGCATCATGACTGACTCCAAAGTAGATTAGTAGAAAAAGAAGAGAAGGAAGACTGATTTTGTCATTTAAATTCCTGCTCTGAAAACAATGTGTTCTGTATTTTTTAGCACTTTACACGGTCATCTTTTCTGCTTTCCCGGATACCATGCTTTTAGATCCCCTTCAATTTCTTACTCATTATCCTCCACTGATTCATTAAACAGCTGATCTAGAAAGAAGTAGCATAGGTGTAATTATATACTAGCTAATGCCAGAGGCCAGAAATGCAGTGATACTGCTTATGCTTATCCTGGTGTGTATCCGAATGACTGAGCTCTCCTTTTTTGTGATTAGTAAGAACATGGTTGTTTGGAAGAGGAATGAGTGTGTGTGTGTTTCCAGGACAGGATCAGTATATCAGATGTATGACTGCAGGATGTGAATAGATGTTTATGGACACACGGGGTACAGCTTCATTATAAGGAAGGAACAGGTTGTTCATAGACATGCTCTGTCTGCCATGTCTATGAAATACTGTCAGAATCTTGCCATGAACAGGCCTCTAAAATAAACAAAAACCTCTGCTTGAAATGAAAATTGACAAATCATAAGAGCCACTGAGTGAAGGAGGATGTTCCCAGCTCAGTTTGGGAACATTCCCCAGCTGGGCAGAAACCTGGTGCCCTGAGCACCTGCACCCTGACATCTGGCACTGTCACGCACTTAGGGAGGTGAGTCAGGAAGATGCCAGGGCTCTTTTCCAACCAGAGAGATTCTGTGATAGGAGGTTCCATATAAATATGAGAAGAAACATCTTCACAGTGGGGGTGACAGAGCCCTGGAGCAGGCTGCCCAGGGCGGTTGTGGGACTCCTTCTCTGGAGATGTTTGGAATCCACCTGGATGTGTTCCTGTGTGGCTTGGTCTGGATTGGTTTTGCTGTGGCAGGGGGATTGGACTGGGAGATCTTTCAAGGTCCCTTCCAGTCCCTGATGTTCTGGGATTCTGTGAGAAGACTCTGACAAGCAAAGGAGACAGAAGATGAAAATGGAGACCAGGCCCAGGATGACATGCTGAGAAGATGGACCGGAGAGCCTGTGAATTCTGCAAAATATGAAGAGAGACAAATGTGTCTGCAAGAAGCTACAGCAAACACAACCCTTCAAACCTTCAAGTGCTGGTGTCTCAGACACTCCTTGTTCTTTGGTCAGCAAACTGCTTTGGAAGTGTACCAGCATGATGTGGGCTTACCCTCCTTTGCAGCAGGAGATTCCCACTTGAATGGGGAAGTTCTCATTTTAAAAACCTTGCACTGAGATAAGTAAAAAGATAGAGAAAACGTGGTATCTCTCACAGAAACCATCTATAAATGTATGGCTCTGTCCCATATCAATGTTTGCTTCAGTTCTGAGCCATTAATATCACAGTAATGTGACTGGGAGGACACTGCACAGCCCACAGCTAGTTTCTACACATTTCTTTTGCCACATTTGCTGCTCCAACTTGGGAAAATGAAGCACAAAAAATTAGTAGATGGTAGTTCCCTCAGAACTGGTATGCACAGTTTTTCCTGCCTGGGACAGAGGGCTGGGTTGGAGTCATTATAACTAAGTCCTTTGTTTCTTGAGTGACTTGTATCAGAATAGTCAAAGAATGCTAATTATGGCAAACGTATTTCTATTTTCGTGTAAAATCATAGTTTTAGTAGAGTATAAGTCCAGGTGTTTTCCAATGTCATGTTTTACAGGACTTTCTGAAAATCAACAGCCTGTCAAGCAAGACCCATTTATTTCCAGTAACAACATCATAGATGCAATCATGGTTACTGCAATAGAGTCGTTCAAGAGTGTATGATCTTCTGGCAGCTCTATTTCCTTTAGTAGCATCATAAGGCAGCAAGTTCCACAGTTCAGTTTATATAGTCTAAAAAAAAAAAAACCACATAATTTTATCCCTCTCAAGCCTTTGTGGCCTTTTCACCTCAAGTGTGTCTCTCCTCATTTATTAGGAGCTATAGGAAACAAAAATCTCCATGGCATTTACTCCTTATAATTCACAATATGGATATTCTTTATAAGTTCTTCTTGTGGCTTCTCATTACACCACTGGAGATACCTCAGGAAACTGAGCAACTGCCTTAGTGGTTTTATCCCCATGATGAGACTGTAGTTGACTCAGAGTGTTTGGATGCTGCACAAACACACTTCCAAGCAACACAGCCCCTCCAGCTGCGACCTTGGACCTTTTTCCACCCCATTTCTGCCTGAGAATACCAAAAGCATTTTTTTGCACTTAAATTTGATAGGTAAAAAATCGAACCACTAAGCAGACAGAGTGAAGCCTGCTAGGAAATGTAATGTTTTTGATGACTAATAATAGATTATAGGAAGTGTAAAAATCAAACTGTGTTTTTCATATGGTTTTTATGGAATGCTGAAAGATCTAAAACCCTATCCTCAGGATACTCCTGTCCTTGTTACATTAAAACATAATTCCCGGGGTAGTCTAGAAATGAAGTCTTTTGTTTAATTACTTTACTTTGCTCTAGTTTGTTTTGCCATCATTGTTTGAGCTGATTGGTTTATCTTGTCACTATAACTAGTAGGTTTTGGTTTTAGTAGACTGAGCTCTTGCATTTGAGCTCATTCAGATGCTGCAAGATGCAGCACTCTGCTTTCTGCTTTGGCTTGGTATTAAAAGGATCTGGTTTTAAAAGGTTCCTTTTTAAAACATTTCTGTCTGCGTTTTGTATTGCTGGAGCACCAGCTTCTCATGATGCTCAGTTCCGATTGCTGTCTGCACTCAGCAGGCAGCTGAGTCTTTTCTCATCAGGATTCTCTGTAAGCTCAAAAACTGCAGCCTGCCATCAACCAGTATTGGAGCCAGGAAGGGCAGTCTTGCTCTCCTTTTGCCTTTCCACTCTGCCCATCCCCTTGTTCATCTCCCATTTTCTTGTGCCAGCATCAGTGTTCATGCAGCCATGCAATGAACTGGATCACAAAACTGACTGAGCTGAAAAATAACCGACTCTTCCACAAATGGTTAGCCTACAGCCAAACAGGGGTTCGTATGCCATATGGAGATGTGAATTCCAACACCAGGAGTTGAGCAGCTGGAAGTTAATGGAACAATCCCTTTTGCAGCAACGTAAACGTGTGCCAGACTTAACTGTCATGAAACTATAGCTGTAAATAAGATCTCACACTGCATGGTGACAGACCCCTTGAACCTGCCCCAAACAGCTGGCAGCATCAGTCATACCGAAGCATGTCTTTTTATGGTTCCCTCTCAAGATGTCATTCTGCTGCTTCATCCTGAGATGATTGCTTCTCTTGGGTCCTCATTAAGCCGTGGCTTAAAATTAATACTCCCATTAAGTATGTGCTTACAGTTAAAGCACTTAGGCAACTTTACTCCTTGTTTGCATAGCACTGGCTTCCTGGCTAGTGCTCCGGGTCACTATGACAGTGCAGGTGCTTATGCTCATAATATGCTGTCACAATTACGATTTGTCTAGGCTGAATACCACAGATGTTCTAGCAGTGGATAATGAAACAGAGCTACATTCTGCTGTCTTTACTAAATGAGTGAGACATGCTGCTTCCGTGGAGCCATGTGGTTCATCACCTAAAGGAAGCCAAATACATCCAGGGAGGATATGTTGATCTGAACAAGCTTTCGAACAGTGCTGCTTGTTCATGATCTGCAGGAGTGCTGAGGCTTGACAAAATGCTGCCTTGTCTGGAGTCACTTTTTCCATATTTGAAGTGAAACCGGTGCTATTCCTCTAGCAGATCCTACCCATGGATGGGTGCCCTCTGTATTCACGTATATGTATTAACTGCAGACAGGGGAGGGACGTGATCAGAGTCCTGTGTCCCTCAGCAAATAGAGCTGCACTTTCCTCAGGGACAGCAATGCACTGCTCCATGACATGGCCACCTTTCAAGAGCATCTTTGTTTCTGGGATAAAGCATAAGGATCCCTCCTCCCTTCCAGATGCTGCTTGCCACTGCCCAAGGAATCCAGCGCTGTTATCAGCCTGAGGAGCACAAAGGAGATAAGTGCCTTTTCCAACTGCTTTTAGATCACTGGCATTTCAGAAACACCTAATGTGATGCAGGTGGAGCCCAGTGGTGCCCTGGCTGCTTTTCAGCAGGAGGGCTGATGTGTTTGTGATTAATTACCTGAGCCAGGAGTGAATAAGGCTGAGCCAGGGCTGGCTGCTCTGTCCCTGCTTTTGTGTACACCTGAATACAGATAAAGTGCTGGCTGGGCACAGCTGACTCTTTCCAGAAATAAGGTAAAAATGAGAGATTCTGTACAATTATTCTGCTTGCTGCTTCAGCTGAATTTGCCACTTTTTCTTCCCTTTGTCTGCACTGGAAAGTTCACAGTTAAAGTTGGACCATGTCCTTAAAGTCTTATTTAGCAGCCAAATTAAGCTGAAATCACTAGGTTGGCATTATATCGCAGAAGAAAATGTCTTCACTTCTCCCCAATTCACAGCAAGGCCATTTTTTTATAGAGGTATTTTATGTGAGGATGTGTTTCCTTTAGGCACCCTGATCTTACGGCACTCTATTTGTGATTTAGTGCACCTGGAGGTGCATGTGTGTTATTCCTATAGTGGAACCAGAGGGGGACAAGGAAAATCTGCCCATCTGCAACAGTTTAGAAGGGAAGAGCTGTTGTTTTCCAAGTTTTCTTTTCAGTCTGTGAAAGTTTGCTGATTGCTATCTAGTTGTTGGTAGAGGAGGGCAGGGAGTGAAAGAACACAGACTGAAGAGACACCAGTCTTCACGGAGGCTCTGACATCAGTTTGATTGTGTAGCTAATTGTCTAGGAAGATCCTCTGAAAAACTGCTGGAGAAGACTACAGCAGGTGGATTTGTGTCATGAAGACTCCACTCTGTGCCGGGAAAGAAAGTACAGCGTGGGATTATCTTTTCTGGAAAGGGTTCAGGAAAAATAGCTCTACCTCAATTAAAATACACCTGAGATCTTGATATAAAGGGCTGCAGGTTGCTTGTTCCTATTTTCAGTTATACTGGGTCAGACTTTCCAAGGGTAGAAGCCTACAGGAAGAGTTCAAAGGTAGAATGTTTGTGCAGGAATTGAACACAGGCAGCTTCTCTGCTTACTAAAACCTTGCAGGACTGAAAAGCAGACAGCTCTGGAAGAGGAAAACAAGCTTTTGTTTCAGGTGGAAGATGGTTTGACTACCTCTTTCACTGCCAAGATAAGGTACTCAGCTGGCACAAACAGCAAAGCTCCATTGCAGTGTGTGGGGCTGTGCCAGGTACCACCCACTTGAGCGGCCAGGGTGCCTTCCTGCTGTCAGGCTCCAGAGAGCTCCTCCCCAGATGCAGGTCTGGAGTTCTAGCTTGGCCTGTGGTGAAGCATCTGTCAAGTCTGCTACTCCAAGTGGCTCTCTTAAAAAGCTTATTGCTTCCAATAAATTATGAGTAAGCCACTGCTTTTCTCTTGCCTCCCCTTCTTTTTTTTCCCTTAAACTAAACTACATCAATTCTGAGCTATGAAGCCTCATACAAGGCTGCAGAAATAAATGAGCTAAAACTGATGACGTGCAGTAATGCATGTGAAATAAAAACATAATCAGCATTTTTCCCAGAATACCCAGGATCTTAGAACTCTGCAGTTAACCAAATACTTTAAAGCAGTGAGACAAATGTAGGCTCTATATTCGCCATCAGTAGGCGGATGGGGTAAATCTGGTTTTGTTGTACCATCCAGGTATCTAATTTATCCTGTAGTTCAACGCCATCCCGGTACGCTGGATGTGTGTCACTGTGTGTTCCAACCTGTGACATTTACGTTTCCTTCATTTTTTTGTTTTCTCCGTTTCTGTCCCATCTCAGTTCAGCTACTAAAGAGATGTAGAACTCTTAATAAGGTCATGCTCAGCCTTATCGGAGAAGTCTTCTGAAGCATGAATGGTCTTGGTTTTAATTAGCTAAGAGTCAGTTTTCCCAGTCCAGGCTGTTTTCTCCAGACACAAGATGTGCTGTGGTCCACATGTTTTATGAAATATAACTGATCTGGGTGTTCTACGTGCTGTCCTGTCAGCACCTGAGCCTCTAAGTCGTGCTGTTCAGGTAGATTCTGACGATCAAGGGTCTAATTCTACAGATACTCCCTCAGTAAGTCATAAGGAATATGAGGTGACAGCCCTAAGCATCAAAGAACGTTGTTTTTAGACTCAGTGTCTTTGGTTAAACGTGCCACAGTGAATTTGGACCAAGATTTGATTCTAAACTGAGTTTGTCATTCTTGCACTGATTTAATCTGCAGTGTGGGGGGAAAACTGGGCCAACGAGACCAAAACAAACATGTTGTTCAGATCTGCCTCCTCACCTGACATTAGAGGGTTCTATAAAGGAATTAAAAAGAGCCTTGAAATACAGTTTGAAACTTTAAGGAGTTTATTGCTCTCATCAGGACAGCGTATGAGAAGAAGGCTGTGTGTATGGTGTGTTACGTGGTCCTTGACCACACAACTACACACGAGAAAGGAAAGTGTTGACACTCCCAGCCAGCCACCCACAAGTGCGGTGTGTGCAGCAATCATCCCCTAATGTGCTTTTTTTTCCCTCCAGATATGCGAGTGCTCTGATCTTCCACTGGCTCCTCAGTGCATCCCTGCAAATAAAATTACTGTTCTGGGATCAGGCTGACACATTAAAGTCGTTTGTTTGCATCAGCCCTGGCTGGTTTGCAACGAGCGCCGTAGGGAGACTCGAAAGGGGACCCGTCCCATCGCAAACTTGTGAAGGGAACATTGGAGGAGGAGGAGGAGGTTTGGGTTGGGTTTTGGGGGGGGTTGCCTGAAACTCCTCTTTCAGCTCTAACATTTCCTTTGCTAGGTTCCCCCTCTTGCTTTAGAGTGCAAATTTCTGGCACCTAAACTAAGTACAGACAAACCGATCGACCCTGGGCCGTGCACACATGGTTTGAGAAATACCCAAGGGACTGGAATCCTCCATGGCTGACACTTAGTTCCCAGCTTTGTGGTAAACAGCCCGATAGAAAGAAGGCAGCGAGTCTTAAACTGCACTTGCCAACATCTGCGCTGACGAAAACTTCCCCTAACTGAAAATCTGGTAGTTTCAAATGCTGCAGACGGACAGTTTGGAAACTAGCTCAGGGGTTTTGAGCCCTCAGTTCAGGTCACCCCCTCACCCCACATCCCCCCTCACCCCCAACTCTTCTCCTTGTACGTTGGGTGTCCAGGAGGTGCCAATGACATCTTTACAAATTCTAACAAGGGAAAAGGTCTCTTTAGACTTCAGAGGCTCTTCTCTAACTCCCTTGCCTCGCCATCTCCCCTGCCCCCATTTCTCCTCAGTATTTCCTCGTGGTTCTTTGATCTCTACTACACCAAAAGTATTTTTGGAAATGCCACAGACTATTGTTTTTATTAGCGACTGGAAAGATTTGTAGTAGGATGCTTTTGTGTTTCATTTGTTGTCCTTGCTCTGACACAGCTGGTTTTGTTTTAGCAGCATTAGAGAGACAGTTAAACTATTTGTGGCGTTTTCTAGCCCAGCAGATCTCTTCCACTGGATGCTTTAAACTGAATGACTGAAGCTGTAACTAACAGGTTGTCTGCGTGGGCAGTTCTGTCCATAAAGTTACAGACACACTGGTTTTATGAGACCTTTTAATTTGTTCAGCAAAACACTGATCACTGGGAAGCAAGTCCCAGTTTCCCTGTAAATTTCCCAGCCAGAAAGCTGACAGGACCTTGACTTGGGAAGATACAGAACAGATGAAGCAGTAGATCTTGCTCAAACCTCTGCACGCTCAGAAATGATTAATGGAGAAGAGATTTACGTAGGCGTGACAGCCCCGCTTCAGACAAGAGGGGCTAGGGAGAAAAGCCACCGCAGGTGGTGGGGCAGAAAGTGGTCTGGGGACAAGTCTGCTGAAGGTGGTCTGCAGCCGCTGCAGAAGCCTAACTGGCCACTGTGGTTACAAGGAGGAAGATAGAAAATTAGCAAACAGTCAGAGAAGGGTGATGGCAGAAACAGTAACTGGAGAGCGAAGCAAACAAGAAGTAAAAGACAAGTAAATGTGGAGTGACAACACAATACCCCTACACAAAGGCACCTCAGAAGCAAAGGAAAAAAGAGGAAACAAATTGTACTAGAGGATTCAGTGACCTACTGTGGTGTTGATAGTGTGGGCCAATGAATGGTGGGCCAATGAAAGTTCAGAGCATGGCTGAGGTGTGCCCCGAGAAATCCTGGTCTTACCATGTGTCCTGACCACCTCTGCTGGGGACACGCAAGCAGCTGCGCAGCAGTTAGGTTTACAGAACTGGTCCGTTTGACGCTGGTTTGGCAATTTCTGTCTGGCGAGTTCAAGCAGATGGACCTGGCCTGATTCCCGATATGGTTGTGTGAGCCCGGGACAGGAGAGGCAGTGGGAAAAAGCAACGTGTGGGTGTGGGGTGGGTGGCACTGTCACCGTTAGCACCTTACGGCGTTGGAAGAGAAGTGCACATGCCACCTCACTGATGAAATGTAATGCATGTGAGGTGTGGAAAGGATGTACCTTTCCTGACAGCTACATTAAAGCTGATTATGGTTCTTCCTTTCTGTGTGCAGCTGGTGGAGAAGCAACTGCACTTGGCAGAAACCAGCTCCTTAGTGACACTGCAAAATGCCAGCGGCTGAAATGGCTTTTCAAGCACACTGTTCCTCTGCTGGTGTTTTGTCTTCTTCCTTGTTATTAAAAATACTTGTTTTCCTCCTGTCGGGTTGCTGGGGGACGTGTCAGTGAATTTGTGACTGAATGAGGCCAAGGAAAATGCAGAGGGCAAAATCTGGGTCTGAAAGCCTTGCGTGATTGAAGTCTGTCGTCAGATGGTGATGCTGATGCAATAATAGCAAGATACGAGGGCAGAGAAACTGAGCAGAACTCATTGAGGGGTTACACGTGTAGATTAGCATTAGAGTAATTTGAGTTACAGTAGCAAAGCTTAGAAGGTCTGACCTCATATGACAGCAAAGTTTATCGCGTGCTTCTCCTCTGTCTAAAAGATTGCATCAAAAGCATCACCTGGAGCTGACCGAAAATGGGGTATTTTCTACGTTAAGCTTTATTACAGCCACAGAACAATTAAACAACAACCCAGATGTGTATCATTGTCTGCACAGAACTTGGCTAACACACAAGAGGAGCCCTGTAGGATGTTGTCAATGAGAAAAGATATGGGCATATATGGTGGTGAGATAGCTCGTACAACTGGAACGTTGTCATGGGTGCCTATGTGACCTTCAGGAAAGACAGGCCAGCTAGATTGGGTGCTAGAGTTGCTCATTGTGTAAGAGTGCAACGAGACTGTATCAAGCTTTGCCAAGGAGGGCTATGAAGAGTGGCTCGAGAGTCTGTGGTTAAAAATCAAGGGACAGGCCAACCTGGGAGACACTGTTGTGGGTGTTTATTGCAGGCCACCAGATGAGGATGGGGAAGTTAATGAGGCCTTCTAAAGGCAGCTGTGGTCCTAATCTTAGTGGTAACTTGATGGATAGATGAGAGGAGGATGCTAAATGTGGTCTACCTTCCCTTCAGCAAGGCTTTAGACATGACATCCTGCAGCCAAAATTAATAAGGGAGGATTGGATGGTTGGACAGTGAGGTGGATTGGGAACTGCTTAAAGGACAAAACTCAGACAGCTGTGGTCAAGGGGGCAGAGTCAATCTGGAGGCCTGTGTCTAGTGGTGTTCTTCAGGGGTTGGACTGGGTCCAGTCCTGCTCAATATATTCATCAATGACCTGGATGAAGGAACAGGGTGTCCTCTCAGCAAGTTCACTGACAACACAAAGCTGGGAGGAGTGGCTGACACACCGGAGGGCTGTGCTGCCATCCAGCAGTGACCTGGGTAGGCTGAAGAGTTGGGTGGAGAGAAATTTGGGGAGACTCAACAAGTACAAATGCAGAGAGCTGCATGTGGAGAGGAACAATCTTGTGAAACCAGGCTGAGAGCTGGGCTGTTTAGCCTGGAGAGGAGGAGGCTGACGGGAGGGGACTGAGGATACTTACGAATGCTTGTAAGTATCTGAAGGGTGAGTGTCGGGATGATGGGACCAAGGTCTTCTCGGTGGTGCCCAGTGACGGGGCAAGGGGAAATGGGCTTAAACTAGAACATACGAGACTCAAATTGACGATAAGGGAAAAACCTTTTCACAGTGAGAATAATAGCACTGGAACGGGCTGCTCAGAGAGGTGGTAGAGCCTTCATCTCTGGAGACATTCAAGACTCACCTCAACACTTTCCTTTACTATCTGCTTTAGAACACCCTGGTCTGCAGGCGAATTGGACTAGATAATCTCCACAGGTCCTTTCCAACCCCTACCACTCACTGATTCCGATACTGAAATCTATATTGACATCTGCAGACAGTTGTTACTTCCCGTTGTAGTGAATTACGTTCAGAAAGAACACACTCTGTTTGCATGCTTGGTGTCCACAGACACCTGTAACTGCCTCTCTGTAGAAGAGTTATTCCATAGGCTCTGCTCAGCACAACACAGTACAGAGTGTTGTTCACCTGCCTATCCCCAGCAGACGCTATTTCTGCCACTGGGAAGGCAGCCCACGAGTATGGGATACGAGTCACTGTCTTTGATGCCATAATAATCAACGTAGCGGCATTTAGCTCTTTCCATGTCTTTCTTCAAAATCAAAAAGTAACAGACACATCTCAGACAAACCTTTCTGAATTGTTATCCACAGCCCTGTTCCTTGCCTGTTACTAGACCCGGGCTGTGATCTTTGCACTGACTGTTCTCCTGATTGGCTTGTTGCAGGGCTCCAAAGAGTGCGCCAGCTGGGGAAAAACACAAGGTACTTCAGACGAAGACTGCATGAAATGGGCTTCATCATTTATGGCAATGATGATTCTCCTGTTGTCCCCTTACTCCTTTATATGCCTGGTAAGATAGGGTAAGTACTGATAATAAAGCTGCTGACAAATAAACACCTCTGGCTCACAGGTTATTTGGTGCACCCTGTGAAACATACCGTTGTTTGGTAGATGCTTCACGCGATGAACTCTTTGGGCAGCTTGCCTCTTAGTTATGTTCTTTTTAAAGATAGCTTAATTTTGAGCCGTTGGGCTCTTCAGATTTATTAAAAGTGCTCTTATGTTTTTCTTTAACTTACCCTGGAATAATGCTTTTGCTGGCTTTTTTACTTTGGGTGGGGTTTTTCGTTTGTGGTCATTAAAGGAGACACACTGCCTTTTCTGTACAGATTGATTTGGATGGATGTTCGTTTGCCCATCTGGTCTTTGAGCAGTCTGTGTGTTTTGCCATTCTGTACCTACCAAGCGGCATTTGTGCGCTGACTTGGAAATGCAGACCGGGAGGGAGCTGTAGCATGGTGTAAAGGTAGAGCTCTAGGTCTAGTATATACCACCCAGTGGCAGAGCACTTGTGAGAGCAAACAAACCGTCGTACGGATTGTTTTACTTCTGCTGATGTGCAGGAACCCAGCTCTCGTACCTTCCAGAAAACCAGCTTCTTCTGTGCTCAGGGACCGTGACCGCCCGCTTTGTTTTAGATAGCACTCGTAGCCTTTTGTTGGCATAAATCAACTGTGTCTGTCCTATAGCACTCTCTCTGCCATCACACTTTCAGCATTGGACACCCGCTTGCCTCCATGAATCTCAATCCAACTGGTAAAATTCTGGCTCTTATTTAATCCGGTGGGAAGACTACCATCCACTTCAACTGAACACAGGATTTTACCCGTTGATGTGTTGCACTCAAACGTTTTCTCTCTGTGGCCTGTTTATTGGCGATTTACATCTTGGTTTTGTTTTTTGGTCTCTCCCTAGGGCTTTTGCAAGGCGCATGTTAGAAAAAAATATCGGGGTGGTTGTGGTCGGCTTTCCAGCTACTCCCATCACAGAATCCAGAGCTCGGTTTTGTGTGTCAGCTGCACATACACGGGAGATGCTAGACACGGTAAGCGCAGCATCTGTCCTGTTGAAATCAGCTTCAGATGCAAAGGAGATGGAGAGAGGTTCTATGTCTGTTACTTTGAATCTCAGTAGTTGGTTTTTACATTTGTTTTACTGGCCTCGTCACTTGATCTTTAGAGGCATTTCAGCCTTATAGATTTTGTTTTTTCCATACATTATGGGGCAGCTAACTTGCTGTGTTCCTCTATTTCTAATAGTCACCCAATCTGTCATCACTAATAAAGACCTACACGAATAGCACAGCAAGACGAAAGTTAAATTCTAGGTCAAAAATATCAGAGCAGGAAAGCTGAAATGACGGAAATAATTGAAAATCAAGTTTTCCATGCCCTTATTTTTATTCTGTAGTTCCATGTGTTTCTTGAGTCACAGAAGCATACACGACAGCCTTAGGAGTACAGGTGGAAATTGCAAACAGTATTTGGAGCTGTTTGAAGCTAATGAAGTTTATCTGGTGCTGTCTGGCCTGTCTCAGTTTTGTGTCTTTCTCTGACAACAGAGATATTGTCAAGAGTGTGTTGAGACTTCCATCAAAAACCTCCCTTCCAACACAGCCAGAAATGTGTTTAAAATAAACTCTTTGAAAATTTCTGTCTCCCTTTCTTGCTGAAGGTGTTTTTGACCTGGCTTGATGTAGGTTCTTTCATTCTCAGAGTAAGCCAGTTTAGATGCACGTAACACAGGAAGGCTTAACAACAAGTTTCAGGGTTACTGTTTCCTTTATATGAGGATTAAAGCTAAAACCCCTGAATATCAAAGCCTTTGAGTTAGAGGTACCACTCCATCATGCAGCCAAGCCTGTGCCTGCAGAGATCCCCTGGCTCTCCATCTGCATCCTGGGATTCATGTGAATCTTGAGCCCAGAGCCCTAGCAAATCGACAGCTCCCACACCAGTGCAGCATCCTCTCAAACACCAAAAAATCTGCTTTGCAAGTGTGCAGTGCAAAATTTACACTTCTCTGAAAGGTGCAGGGGTTACGAACAAGGTGTATTGCCAACAAGAAAACGTTGCGCAGAGCAGAGTGTAGCTATGTGCTTGTGTTGGTCACTGCCAGCTTTTGCTGTTTTGACGACGGAAATCGTGTGTCTACCAGTAGGTGATTAAGTAGAGCTGAAGATTAACTCTTGAGGATCCTGTTTTGATTTTCTTCCCTCTGCACCCCCAAATGTCAAGCCTATGACATGTTTTTGGGCCGTAATTCCATGTTCACTTCCTGCTACCTGCACAAGGCAGCTCCCTGGTACCGGTGAAGGTCTGAAACACTCCCAGCCATCGTCCTTGAGCAGGCTGTGGTTTTGCCTCTGAACTTAGGCTCATTGCCGTGGTACTTGTGGCATTTTTTGAATGCCCTTACAGTATGGGGGGAACAGAAGTGCCCCGAGTACAATTACTTGGAGATGGAAAGTTTTTAGGACAAACACTTCCTGACTAGTCCTAAACCCAGGGTAGCAACAGGTAACGAGCTCAATGAAAACTTTTCCCTTTGGCAACATTTGTTTTGAGTCTCAGCCTGGAAATAAAAAGAGCAAAGATCCATGAAAGGGCAAGTTCCCAAGAATAACTTTCTTAATGGCCTTGAAGCTATCGCTCTGCATAAATGATTGCTAAATTGCTCCTTTTTGTTCTTGAGCTCAGTTTAGTGGCTTAACAGAAACAGGCTCAAACTCAAAGTTGCCGTTTTCTTCTTTGAAGCCAGAAGGGTGGCTGCTTTTGACCGTGAGTCAGATAGATGCTGCAACACACCGAGCTGCTTTGCTAAGGCACAGGTCTCTGGCTATTTTCTGAATCTACTGAGAGCTGTGGGTACAGCTCAGCAAATCACATTGCAGTATGAATGCAATTAATAAACACAAAAAGATAATTAAGTGCAACAACAGTATCTTGAACTATTCAGACAAAGTGTTTATGACCAGTGATCAGCACTGTGGGCTGAGTCCCAACTAAGAAAAGTCAGTGGCAGCTTCAGCCTTGGGGATCTATAGGGAAACGTTGATGTGTTGTCGCAGAAGCAAAGGTAGTGTTTTATCTGGTTTATTATCTCCCTGTGTTTTGGGAAGAAGATCACGTTTTTTTCTCCTGTACTTGATTAAGGTACTTACTAAAAACTACAGCCTAATGAAGGAGAAAATTCTCTTCCCATAGATGCTGTCGTACGTCTATGACTGCATTGATGTTCACCAGGAGAACGAAACAAAAATTTGCCCTTCTGCCCTTTAAAATTTTCAGTGGGTGTTTAAGTGGTCGTCTCGTTCTGCTGAAAAGTGGTGGTTACTAGAACTTCGTTTGTTTTGCAAGAGAACTGACACAGTGCTGTGGTCTTACAGGTTTTGAATGCTCTGGATGAATTGGGTGATTTTCTACATCTCAAATATTCCCGGTACTCCAAGTCATCTCATCCTGAACTGTATGAAGAAAATAGGCTTGAACTTGAAGATTAAGTTTTCCACCCATGAAGAGAACATTACGATGTTATGAAAGGGGGAAAACCCAAAGACCAAAATGCACTTCTTCCCTTCTAAGGACAGTATTTGTTTCTCAGTTGGTTGAAAGGAGGGGAAGGTCAGGTGTTGCATTCTATTGTTATCAAATGCCTGCACTCAAGAGACTGAAATGTTGACACAGATTTGCCTCCCCAGGAGATCTGTCCTTCTTACGGTATTTTTGATGCAGAATGGATGCGTCCATTGGTTGAGTTGCTAGCACACATTTTTTGTTATGGCTGGCCCCTTTTTATGAAGAGGCTTCAGATAGTCTTAATTTTGACTGAACCAATAAAGTTTAAAAACTTAATGTATTCCCGTGTGCCATGGAAATATAGCTAAGCTTCATCACTGAGATTGCTTTTGTCTGTTAAAGGGCATAGATCAAGACATTGCCATGGACTGCTACAGAGGAATGAGTAACCCTTTAAGTCACCCTGTCTTGCATTCTCCGTGGACAGAAAATTATAGAAGGCAGCTAATGCTGAGAACAATAAAAGTAGCCTGATCAGATGGCTTGAGAATAGATTATGGGAAAGGGAAAATGCCTCATCTGCTCCACAGTCCCTTCCTTAAATCCACTATAAGTGTCATACTGTGCAGAAATTTGGGCTTAGACATAAGCAGAAATGCTAACGGGTCTGATCTGCAGCCTACCACATCTTGTCACCGCGTAAGTTCTTCAGCAGGCTCACTCTCTTTTCGTGTAGCAGCAGTAAATAATTTTAGTAACCATTTAACTTTCCCGTAAAAACCTTGGTCAGGACAGTCAGACAACTTGCAGTTTGCAGACTGCAGGTGACATTTATAAGCCCATTTCTAAGTTTCTTAAACTACTTAGGGGCTTAATAAATTCATTAACAAGTGCATAATGTTGAAGCTGTTAGTTATACAGAATGTGAACCCCACCAGTGAGTTGATGGTTGGACGTGATGATCTTGGAGGTCTCCTCCAACCTTAGTGATTCTATGATCCTATGAAGTTCAAGTCACCGTAAGCTGTTCTGCCATCTGTTATACCGCAAACTGCCATTTTGCAATGTGTTGAATCCTCCACTTAATAACATTTCTTGGAATAGTCTTGTCCAGTTATGCGCGTCAGGCGTTGTTCTACTCGTCTAGTTGCAGACTTTTTTGAGTGGTTTCTTTTTCAAATAATCCATTGTGTCACCTGTGGGGGAAGACGTCTCCATCCTCTTTTCCACTGCCCAGGTGACAACCGCTCACGGATTCCAGAAGCATGGGTACAACAGACAGCATTTTCCCTGCAATGCCCGCAGCAGCCTTGTCTTCGGGCTCACGTGGACAGAGTTGCTCAAAGGAGGTTGGAAGCTTTTCCTTTTCTTTTTCTTTTGCAGTGTTGAAATGTGGTTCTGCAGCTTTAAGAATGAACTCCAAACCGTTCCACACTGTCAGATGTCATTGTAAACACATTGGATGAGCGATGTTTGGCTTTCTGTTGCACAGATGTACCACACTTCTGTGTTCTCTTGAAAGCTGTGGTGTAAGCTCAACCCGCAGCTGTGATATTAGATTTAAGAACGGGGCAATTAAACCCTGGAGTACCAATTGCACCGTATTACTCTCTGCTTGTTAAAGCAGCTCTCAGGATATAACGAGGCTGATTGGTTATGAGGGGCCCATGTTTTGTTGGATTTGTGTTGTTGTTGTTGTGCAAGTTAATAAAAATCCACTGGTGCTATAGCTTTAAAAGAATCAATTACAACACATCCCGTCACATCAAGTGCTGGCTGTAGGGAATGTCCATCAAGGGCTAGGGGAGGACTGGACGGTGCCATGATTCTTCACGCTGTTGAGTGTTGCAGGTTCAAGGGAGCTGTGTTTGTGGATAAGAGAGAATTCGCTGAACAAAAGTACTAAAATTCTCAAGCACGGGACAAGTAGAAATTAGGAAACGTGAAGCTGGTGTCCGAGTAACCTGGTGGTTTGTGGTGTGTAGCTTTGTCGCGTGCGGGGTGGATGCACCTACTGTGAAGATGGGCAAGACCATTTCTGCAACCTGTTCCTCAAGGAAAAGTGCTGAATGTGATTAATTGCATTTTGATCTCTACTGCTGAACAGCTGTGGCCAGATCCTCAGCTGGCTTCCGACCTGCCACCTTGGCGTTTACGACCACAGTTTGTATTTCAGCAAACGTTACTACGCGTGCTGCTGCAGGCGATGCGCCGTAGCCCTCAAAGCGAGGCCTGGGACTGATTAAACTACAGCGTGATCACTTTTTGTCCTGCTGCAGGGGAACGTTTTCTGTCTCCAGCCGGATTCTTCCTGCCCTCAGCACATTACTCTCTCTCATATTAGGGAGACAGGACAGCTATTAGTCAGAGACTGCCGGCTGATTTATCGTGCGCACTCTTCTGATTTCTTCCATCCCTTTCACATTAGAGGAAATACAGGCTGGCTACCCCTGGGCTCAGGAAGCAGCTAGGGAAGCATCCCTGCTCCACTGGTTCAATAGAGAACTCTCAAGAACTTCTAATTTTCACCACTGGCTCTTCCACCAGTCTGATTTCAGTGGAGTTTCTCCAGGTGTGTACCAGTTTGAATAGACGTAGAGCTGCTCGGCACTGGGGAACTCTATTTTAGCTTGCTTGCGGTAAAACACAGTGGAGTACTTGTTAAGGAACTAGCACATTTAGCATAAGGATCACACATCTTCTCCAATATACTCCATCTTCCAGCCCGTGTGTTCTCAAGAGATGCTCTTCTCTGTTTTGGAAGGTTTTGAATAGCTGCCTTCAATAAAAATTGCACAAGCTGTCATACTTTAACCCACTGGAAACGTAAGTAGGAGTGCACCGACTTCGTGTTGGCAAGCTTCAGTTCCAACTTCTTGTTGTCTTACATAAAAACTTGATTGACCTTTGTGCCAAGGGTTGTCTTGTTTGACAGAGTCTCTGAATTGTCTGCCTCTTCCTGTACCTTTTTCTCATCTTTTAGAAAAGCTTCATTTTCTGAGTTTTTTGAACTTGTCAGGTTGGGTTCCCCCGTCCACTCCTCCTGTCTCTTCCTTTTTTGTTCTGTGTGTTCTAGGTTCTGTCTTCTGGGTCTAGGAGACAGCACGCTGGCAGCTGCAGAGAATTCAGACTGTGGCAGTTGGCTTTTTAGGCATCGCCTCACTCTGCTTTTCCTTGTTAGCTCCTGCAGACTTTAATCTTTCCTCTTCCGATAAAAGTAATTCCTACCGGTGGTGCTAAATTTCTAAGTCGAACCAAATCTGAACTGCCCAGGCTGTTGAACCAAGAATGGACTTGCTCTATCACTCGTATACACGTAGATGGGGTTAAACCTTGCTTTGAAGTAGATACGCTTGGTTTGAAATCAGTGCAACCATAAGAGCAACCTGTCAGTGTGAGGGGGGCTGCCTGCATTTATTTCAGAGGGATTTCAGTGCTCTGGACTATTTCACAGCCGCTGCTTTTCACAGAAGACCAAGGTATAGGAGTGGATTTATTTGAGGTAGAATTTCAACTTACTTTCCTTTCCAGTCATTTTTTTTCCAAAAATATGTTTGACTGAAGGTGCATCACATGTTCCCCTGCCCTGCTGAGATAGGGTACAAAATTATGGTGTAGCAAGAACAATCTACACTAGAGGTGTTCGTGCACTTTCTAGCCTGCTTAGGAATCCAATAGGTGATCTGCTTTCTATTTGTGCCTAAAGTTTAATTGTCCTTCAAATCTAAACACAAATCAGGACCAGATTTGGAAGACGCCACACCACGAGTTGAGAAACAGTAGATGTTATCCCAGTAGTGGCAGCTGAATGTTAGTCTCCAGTTGCCTTCAAAAAGGGTGTCTAGGTGTTTCCCTCGTTTGCTCGCACATCAAGTGTTGCTTGTGTTCACTGCAGACCAGTCATGAGATGATGAGCATCTCACTCTATCCATTAGTGAGGCAGAGCTTCGGCCTGTTGGGATGGTCCTGAAGCCACCAACCAAGTGGCCACAAAGTAAGAGTTCAGAAGTCTCGGTCTCGGGTCTAAGTCAGCCTGTCTGTGCAGCAGGTACCTAAGAAGTGAGTGTGTTTCTTTCCACATATGTAGCCTGTTAGTGACAAGTGACATAAAGGAGCATAAGGGATACATCTATTTATCGCACATGGTAAGCCAGGTAATACAGAGGCACAGGACTTGAAAAGACAAGGTGGACCTGGAAGCTTAGACTAGATCCAGTTGTGTGCAAAGAGGGTATTTTTGTGCAAATGCTACGGTAGTTTTTAAATGAGACAGGTGGGAACCTAGGTCTTTAACGTCAAAATAGAGACTGTGACACAGGCAAAGAGAATTACTGCAGCACCCCATCTGTGATTCCAGGTGTCTATGAAGAAAAGTGAGAGTACACAAGGTGCCACAGCACATATCCCTGATATTAAATTTTAAATTATTAAATTTTATAATTTTATATTTAATTTTATATTAAATTTTTATACATTTTATATTATATTTTATATAATAAATCTCTATATTAAATTAAATAAAATGTATATTAAATTCTTATATTAAATTTTATAGATCCATTTTGGAGAGTCATTTCTGCCAGATGCTGTGTCAAGGCCACAAGTTATCAATGAACAAAACAGCTTGGCTCACAGGGTAACCAAGTTTGCAGTAACGCTTGAGCCACCATCTCTAGGAGAACAGTGCTTTTGCTGAAAATTGTTCAGAGATTGGTCTAGTGGCAACTATTCACTGCATCACTGTTGGTCACGATGCCCTCACTGGGCATCGTTGTTGGGATGTGCTATAATGACAGCTGACTGTCCTGGTCCGCCAGACTGATATAGGATCATAGGATGTTAGGGGGTTGGAAGGGACCCAAAGAGATCATCGAGTCCAACCCCTCTGCCGGAGCAGGACAAAACTATCTAACACAGATCACAGAGGAACATATCCAGGCGGGCCTTGAAAGTCTCCAGGACAAGCATGACACTCTGTCCTCTTCTTTGCAGACACAGAAGGACATAGTTGCTAGGTCACTCCAGCAGAGGAGTTTCTTTCTGGCTAATCAATTAATCCAGAGGATTAGCTTTGAAGGCAGGACACTGTAGGGATCTAGACTATCAGTTCTCACCAGTGAGTCAAGAACTTGCAGTATCAGACAGAAATTCCTATGTGTGTGATACGGAGCAGTGGTGCCAGATGTGCTGGGTGAAGCTTGCTCTTCTCTCATCTCCACTGAAATTGTCTCAAAGAATTTGTTAAGGTCATGGGCTGACTCTGATGTCCTGTGAATGCATCCTCCAGCTGATGGAACATAGCACTGATGTCTCATCCCATGAAATACGAAGTGCCATCGTGTTTCTTGTCCTCTTCTTTGGTAGCTACACTTCTACTCTTAGCACAGCAAGCCGCAGGGCCATCTTAGCAGTTGAGAGCACAACATCAAGTGGACAGATAAACCTAGTTGGGTCCATTACGACCCTGTATGGTCCAGAAGTGTTTCTTGGCACAGAATGGCTTTTGCTGTGCTGCAGACAGCCTCTTGTCTGAAGCAGGTTCTTTGTCTGTTGAACTCTCCAGCAGCTGTTACGGAATAGAATCATAGAACCATTAGGGATTGGAAAGGACCCTGAAACATCATCGAGTCCAATCCCCCTGCCGCAGCAGGATCACTTCCCTGGAGAAGTTACAGAATCAGAATAGCACAGAAGTGATTAAGTATGTGGGGACATTTCAAAAGCATAGCTGTGTCTGTGTGTTTCCTGGGCTGTGCTCTGACATGAGCAGCCCATGTGAGTCCTACTTTCCCCTTACTGTTACCACACAGTCCTTGTGACAACTTGGCTCTCTGCACTGTTCGGGAGTTGTTTCGTGCATTGCTGGGGATCTCACTTTTGTGTGAGAGCTGCTTTTCGAGAAGTCCTAACACCAAGGCTGCAGCGACTCTCAGCCAGCACAGACAGGAGAGGGCGGCATTTTTATTATTCCTTGGACCATCTATTTGGAGTTTGGGCATTTCCCAGTGTACAGAACAGAGTTACCCTGATAGGAACTCTCTGAGTTCCACTAACACTCATATTTATAAATATTTGTATTTAAAACAGACCAGAGCTCTTAAACTGGATGGAAGTTCTGATTTGTTTCTGCTCTGCTAAGTAATTGCTGAAGAGACACGTTAGCGTTCCTTGCCCCATTTTTATCCCTCTGCAAAACTGTGGTAAAGATCCTGACCCATTTGTGAAACACTAGAACTTGAACTGGTGGGAAGAGCTACAGAAGAGCTGTGTCTTTATTCTCCGAGTGATCTTTTGCTTTCTACGCCTCAGAACTCCTCCATTGATCCTGTAAAAGTCACGAGTACTCCGCTTGCTAGACTTGGGGTACAAGACAGTACAGTGATGGAGACTAATTTAAAATTACAGAAAAAAAACCTCTGGAGAACAGATTCTTCCAGCATTTCCATTCAGTGCAGGCTTTGTCAGTGTCTGGCTACACTGATGCCAGCTGGATTAGGAAGATTTCTAAAATGCGGATTTCTCTTCTCAAAGATTTGTAGCCTTCCAGTTGGGTAAAATGTAATTAGTGTCTGCTTGTTAATATGATGTTAATCGACTTTTAAAGTACATCGCCTTCAAAGCCAAAAATAAATAAATAAAGAGAGTAATCATTTAAACCAGAGTGGAACAGCTTGGACAGTTTTTTGCCAGGATCCCAAAGCTGTTTTGTTCAAACAATGCCACAGTTTGAGTGGAAATGTGAAGATTAAATCCAAACTCTCTGTGTCAGCTTTTTTTTGCAAATGACTACCCAGGATTTCATTAAAATGCCCAGCCACAACAGATCACGTTGCAGGGAGTTTTAGGGCTTAACGGCTTGCGATAGTCTCCTGTTTCCCTAGGCTGAAGAAGTCCACCTAGCACCTGCCAAGTATCCATGGAATTTTGATGCCTAATTCTGTTAGGCTCTTCTGAAAAACAACTTCAAATGGACAAAAGAGGAAAGAGTTCACAAAGAAGATGGGCAGTTGCAGAATCTCCCACTCAGTGTGGTGCAGCACATCGTGGAAGGTCAATAAGTATGAAGGGTCACTCGACCACAGTCATGGAAGGAAACATACAAGCCCTAAAAATGCAATCAGAGATAACTTGAAACTTAGACAGGAATTCAGAGAGGTCATTGAGGAATAAACTGAGGAGACAGCAGAAGCAGCACTAGAGCACAACACATTATGAGGAAGAGGACCCAGAGAAACAGAACGGTGGGAAGGGATACTAATGGGAGTGCAAGTGCAAGAGATGAAAGCAGATAGTGCTGGAGAGATGAAGCTAAGCCACAAATTTGTGAAGCTGGGTAAGGAAAACAATTCAAAGTCAAAGAAGAAAGAAAGGGAAACTACCTCCCAAAGTCAAAATGACAAAGAAGTGGAGACAGCCAGGGTTGAGAGTGCACAGGGGAGAACGAAGGGGGAAAGAAAAGGCAGACTGGTTTTCAGACGAGCAGGAGAGGGGATCCTACCACACCAGTATGATGTGGACGTCCACAACAGCAGAGAGGTCCCTTGAATGTTTACAACGAAGAACGAACGATGCGGACACAAGGAGTAGCAAGATGTCTTATTCGTCTGTAAATGTGAATGTTAGATGTGAACCAGTGGCAAAGAAAATAAGGAAAGCCGATGGAAACAAGCATTGTCTTCTGTTCAGGAAAACTGATGCTATGGACACAAGTCAAGAACAACTCCAGCAGAGAGAGGACAGTGGTTTAAGACACAGATGCTCCTGTATTTTTTCCACAGAACTCTTTTGCTCCCAGTGAAAAATGATAAATTACTAAGAAGTTATGCATTTCCTCAGAACCAGCTCTGTGAAGGAAATCTGGGTGCGTCTGATCACTGAGAGGCAAAGAGTTAAAGCAGCTTCTTCTCTGAGGCTGGTCTCCATTTGGCCACTTGTGCTACTAGCCTTCCAGGACTAAAATCAGCAACCCTGAGTAAAACCAGCTTTCGACTGTAAAATAGGAAGAAACGGGCACAAGATCCCTGTCTGGTTTTCCTGCTGGGTTTAACAGATGGGAAAAGAAATACCTTGGTAGTGAATACAGTGAAGGGTAACGGATCTCGAAAGAATAGAAGCACACTGACAGCAAAGTGTTCATTCTGCACCGGTCCCAATAGATGAAGATGAATTTTTTTTCTCTGACGGTTTTGAAACTGCCATTCACATATAACTGCAGATTTGCTATGTGATGCCTTCCATGGTGAGCAGAGAAGGAGGTCAAATGTGTGTGATAACATCTAAGCCTTGGTTTCTGTATCGTACACGATATAAGTGTTCTTGTCGCCAGGGGGGTCACCTAAGTTTTAAAATGGCTTCGTAGCCATGCCAGGCGGTACTGACAGGAAGTGTAGTCTGTGAAAACACTTTAACATGTGTTAAAACAGAAGGTGGAAAAGGATAGCAAGGAATTGTCCAGTTGCTTTAGAAAGTGCTGTTTGTAGCAATGTCGCAATCTGCCTCTTGCTGAGTCGTCACATGAGGGTGCAGATACGGCTTGAGTCAAGCTTCATGTTTCTGCACGAAGTCTTCATTACCTTGGTTCGCTTGGACTCAACCAAGAGCATAGATAAAAGCTTCTCTGTAGGGAGAGACAGAAGATCATAAATCGAAAAGAAGTTTAGGGAATGGTAACTTTTGGAGCAAGGATAAAGCCAATGACCACGAGAGAGCAGCAACTGCTTTCTTTGATACTTCTGAAGCCACCAGGAAGATTTGTCCATGGATGCAGCACACTGAGTGCATTTAAGTCATCTAGGTACATTGAAATCACCAGCAGCCAAAACAGCAAACTGTAAAAAGTGGAGAGCTCAGAACTTTTGAACATGGAGTCACAGTCTTCTCTAAGTCAAACTTTGTTTTAAAAATCACATTAGGTATCTCAGTGGAGACTCTGAAGGGAGTCTTGAGGATGAGGATTATGTGATCCTCCCAATCTGAGTGTCAGAATTAAGCTCAGATCTTGTAGATGTAGGAAGAGTGGCAGAGAAAAGCAGAGCTGTGGTAAGAGTACAGAGAACTGTGAATCATCAACCTGAGAGAAATGGAGCAACGGTAATGAAAGCAAATTTTAATGGGTCTGTTAGCCATAAAAAGGCAAGTAAAGAACTGAGTCACAATGTAGTGAAATTGAGGAACTCACTGCATATGGCAGTGGCACAAAGGAGCCAAATATTCAGCTGTGAATGTGCCCTGAGGAGCCCAACGTGGTGGCAGAAGTGTAATGCAGCATTGGCTGGGCTGCTCTTGAAGTAGAACCTGCAGCAATGAGACCTACAGTGCAAATGAGCAAGAAATAGAGCAGAAGACAGTGTTGGAAAGACTGAAAATAATTAAAATGAGAGGAGATAGCATGGATCCAAAGACCCTAACAATCATTAGTGGAACTGTAAGGGTGATCAAGTGCTTGCCCAGGCAAGCACACAATTAAAACTTACCCATAGAAGAGAAATTGTAAGGTGGGTCACAATCAGTCATCAAAGGATTAGATAACCTGCTCAAGGGAACAACACAAGGATAAAGTGATGCTAGGTGTAGGGGATTGGATTTGAGGACCCCCAAGACCCTGTCCAGCTTAAGCATCTACTATTCCACGGAGACAGCAATGAAAGACCTGCATTGTCTCCCTGAGAAGTAATTTTGTGAGGTACAGACTTAAGTCATGTACTACAAATAAGTCTCTTTCTTGTAGGATTCTAGTTTGGGGGTTGTAGTGATTGACGGATTCATTAAAATGTCATCACTGAAACAGACAAGAATTTTCTATTCAAAAACAAATAAATGACAACAGAAAAGGCAAAAGAGCCTTCTGCTCTTCTTGTTGATGTCCGTACAGCTTAATATGGCTCAGGAGACTGCTTAGTGAGGAGCGGGAAGAGACAAGATAAGGAAGAATTAGCAAGGGATATCAGCATTTTATTTAGATCTTTGGCTACCTGGTTCCTCTTGAATTCTGCCTCCCGCTCGCCCACTATCTTTGTCCTTGTCTTACTGAATGTCACATAAGCATCATTCTGGTGCCAAGCAGAATGTGCACTGTGATCTCCCATTTTGGTCTAGGAAAGGCACTCAGCTAGATTCTCAGGTACTTACATAAGTGACCTTTTACAGTACAAGAGATAAGCAGAGTCGCACTTGAAGATCCAGTGACTGGATTAATGTTTTTCCAGCCGTGCTGCCTTTTTAAAGCCAAATTAGTTGGTATAGAATGATTTTCTCCACAGAATTTGGCTGTCACATCCTGTGACAGTACGATACATTTTCAAGTAGATCCCTTGGGCCAAATTAATTGCAGGACTCTACTGATGTCAGTGATGTTACCCCAAGTGTGAATTTGGCCCCATTGTTCTCAGGCTAATAGAGATATTTTTTCATGGAAGTGGATCATAAAACATTCTCAGATTTTCATCTGGTTTTGCTTATAGTAATTATCCTTTCCTGGAGCTGAGTAGTAAAGAAAATATTCATATTCTCCAGTGCCTGGTATAAATTGCAGTGCTTGTTTGCTGCAGCCCAGATAGAAACTCATGCTTTTGGCCATGTGTGTCCAGACAGAGTTAGCCCATTTCTCCACACGAGAAGCAGCACGGCAAAGGCTTTTAAAGTCCTCTATTGTCAGTGCTATGTGAACGAAATACATCGATTTTGAGTGTCTTTTTATGCTTTAGAAGGAAACTCCTCCGGCAACAAATGCATCGAGAGAACGTTGAATTCCACCTTTATTTCTGTGGAGACAAAAGGTGTGTTCTTTTTTAATAGATTTCCTTTTTCTTCTTTAATAACAGCTCTGAGGTTTGCAGAATTAACACTGTGAGAGGGAGACAGCATCATTTTGCTGACAGCTTGCACCCAGTTAGGGCAGAGAAGATGTGGGATGTGATTACATCAGAACTAGCTGAACAGATGGTTATTACAGGTGGTTCCTAGTTCCGATCTAAATAACTTCCCTGAGGGAGAGTGCAGTTGGAATTCCACAGTATCATCCTGGAGAGAGAGGTTGGCTATCTCTGCCTGGCCGCGGGTGGATTGCGCTCGCTCTGTATCCGAGTTCGTGCTCCCAAACTCGTGCAGAGGGAAGTCCTTGCAGAAACCTCGAAAACCAGAGGAGCCTCGTTGACCTATTGTGTCACTGTTTTGCACAATCTTTCCATTACACATTAGAGAAACACCAGTGAAAAGCTTAAGTAGACATAGAACGTGTTCTGAAACTCTGTATAAGTAGGACAAACTTTAAATGGCATAAATTTGGTTACAGCAAACCTTGAGGTGCGAAGTCTACAGCTGGAACTCTGCAGCCCTCTCAAATCCATTTGGATTTCTCAAGTACTCTTGTTTTGTATTGATGCGAGATCATTTCCAAACAGGAATACCTTTGATCTTTCGAGGTCCCTTCCAATCCCTCATGACTCTATGATTCTATGATTCTATGATGTACGAAAAGACATCAAGTAGGTCATGTCTTTGACCTCAGGAATAAACGTTTAAATAGGCACAAAAATGGAGCGTGTGGAGCTGGTACTACCTCTCAGGCTTAGGAATCTATCTCTACACATGCAATCAAGGCTTCATCCAGGGAAGCCACCCTCCAGAGTCCAAAATTACTGGAAGAAACCGTAGTGCAGGGTGAGGTCATTCCATTCCAGCTCAGTGGCCCAACCCTAGTGCACTCCAGCAGGGTATCTGGCCCTCTGGATGTTTAATGCAGAATAAAGACAAGTTCTACCTCTGTGATGTTGAGAGTGAGAGTTTTTCTTGAAAGAGAAATGCTGATATTGGATCAGCCCTAAAAGGAGAAGTGAAAGCTAGTCTCTTATTATGCCATCTGCTTTTCTTTCTGTTGTGAGTAGGGGTGGAGGAAAATGCACGGAGATTGACCCCGTGCCAATGGAAGCAGCATATCTGTGAAAACCATACTTCTTGATGAAAGGAAAATAATGTCCTAAGCAAACAGACAAGGACTACCAATGTCATTGGGTTTGTTCTGACAAAAACAAAGGAAAACAGCTGAATCTAGTGTATGTTTTCTGAAAAATCTATGGGAAGTCACTTAAAGACAGATCCTTAACCAGAGACGTGTCTCTTGATGGACTTCTCCTAATTTTATATCAGTGTTTTAAGTAACCTTTTTCTTCCAGAGTTAAGGATCTGATTTCATACAGTTTTAGTGTCAAAGGCAGTCAGAACTTTCAGTAGACTAAGTTTCTCTCCAGTGTATATAGGAGAATTAAGTGTATGTAGCTGCATATACTTCATGCTGTTCCTCAGACTTGTATCTACTGAGTATAGTACCTTGGTATCTAGAAACATCATTTCTTTCCCATTTGTTTATCCATCAGGCTTTCAGAGAGTGGTCTGGGGCTCCAGTGGAACTCTACTGTCCCATCAAAGTGGCTCCATGTATGCCCAGCCTTAAAATACAGAAGTGCGAAGTAGGAGATGATGCAGTTACTGTGGTAGGGAAAACCCAAAACCCCAAGTTTTGGTTTTGGTTGGTTATCTTCCCAAGTCCTTAAAATTTGGTTGAGAAAGGAACCAGAAAAGCATATCAGCTGTCAAAGACTGTCTCCCAGAGGTGTCTCCACTCAGTGATGTTTTCCTGAATGATGTCACCATTTTGAACAGGTGTAGTGATGCTGTCACCCTTAAAAAAGGTTGAAGTTGGAGCAAAGCTTTTCTAATGAAATTCAAAATTAGGTAAAACTGGCTACTTTAGGAGGTCTAATAAAGTCCCAGCAATTCCTAGCAGTTTTGCTGCTATTTGCAAGCTGGGGCAAAGTTTAGAGTAAGCACAGAGAATGTACTGTAGCAGCTGGAGCCCAGGCAGTGCTTGGTAGTGCATGGTTCTGCTGCAACTTGACATTGGAGATTTTAAATGGAAGTAAATTGCAGGAGCTGAACATAGTTCTGTGGGAGCTGAATTCTTAAGAATCAGCACAGAATACTAATCCAGAGAAACAAATATTACCTGTTTCCATACTGCTCTTGTTGAAACCAAGTTTTAAGACCTTGTTTCCAAGTGTCAAGGCTGAGAAGTTTTTCTCTTGCTTAGAGCAGTCTGTACTTCACATCAACGTCTCTTGTGGACCCCCTTACTTCATAAGGTACTAGGAAAGTTCCAGAGAGCTAGGAGTGAACAAATGCTTCATTATTTAGGAACGATGAAGGAGGTGACCCTCTACTCCCAGACTCCTCAAGTAAATACAGGCCATTTAACATGATGTCAGTTCTGAGAAAAATCAGATGTGCAAAAATAGGTCAAGATCTAGTGAGGAAGATGGTGAATTTGATAGTAAAAATGACCCAAATGTAGCACTTACTGAGTGAGTAAGCTGATATAACAGAAGGGTATGAGGAGGGTATTTTTATCAAGGTTCTGCAGTGAGCTGGGTTATTCATTATTGTTATCAAGGATTTGGAAAAAAAAATACATAAATTAGCTGCTGGAACAGTTACTGATGCACCTGAAGTGTTGAGTATGGAGGTTGACATACGGATGATTCCTGTTTCCTGTGAGACACTGCCAATGTCCAGATTCTTGTGGGGGACAGTGGAGAAAAATATTCCCCAGGCTTGATTTCCCAGAGGCAGGCAACCTTGATAGAGAGAATCCGGATTGAATGGTGACAGGTGTCTGCTTCAAGGGTAAAGTTGTCAAAGTAGCACCACAGCATAAAAGGGAGGCTGCCTGCAGAGACACCCTGGGGAGATAGAGTTGTGTCGACTCTCTTGACTGGACTCCCCTTCTCCCTCTCTGCAGACGGGCTGCTGCAGACAACAGACCTAACTTGGCTAATGACATGGAGGGTAAGTTTAATGGATATTTTCTATGGTAGATTCAGATGGGTTTTCCTTTCCTCATTACCTTTGGGTTTTCTATCAGAGTACTTCTGGTCAGAGTGTTATCCTTTGTCTCTGTGGTGATGGGTTACGTAAACTTATCCTTACACTGTGCAGGAACCAACAATAAACTGTACTTTCTGCTCATGGCTGTGCTCCTTGGTCTATGTTACAGACTTGTCAAAACACCACCGCAGCAATAAATAAACAAGACAGGTCAAGTCTGTGAGGAAAACTGCAACCCCTGGTAAACTAGACTTCCCGGAACACGTGTGTTAAAACAGCATAATGCAAGGGCAGACCTTTGAGAACACAGACTGCAGCTGGCACTTTGCATCCTGGAAGCAGTAATTGTGAAGGTCTTGGTCCAGATACATGTTGTGGACTTTCTCAGTATCTACATGCAGACAGTTTAAATCCAGTCCCAGGCATTCTAAAATCTGTTGGTGTTAAATCTGTATAATGGGTTGTTCTTGTCAACCACACTGCTCCATTCTCAGTCATAGCTTATGGTCCAGGGAAAGTCTGTCTGCTTGGGATAGTCTTTTCCCAAAAAAAGTAGCTGATTTTGAACTTGAAACTTGGTTGGTTCTTCTCCCTCTGAAATGCCTTATCATCAGCAGAGAGCATCCTGCCTTTACGAACATGTCCAGTTATCATACCTCTGTCAGTAGTAAGTAAAGAAACAAGGTCCCATGGAAATCAGAGAAGTCAAAACATTGCTCAAGCTCTGCTGGATGCATGGTGGTGTGGGGTTGTAAGGATCACTCTTGCATCCCTGAAGCTCATAACCCTTCCGGGACAGAACAGTTCAGGTTGGTATTCCATCTATGTAAACAAGAATTTGTCAGGTGTTCAAATGTAAGAAGTGCCAGGGTTCAGGTGTCCAGTGTAAATTACCCTCGTGAGCAGGGATCGAAACAGCTGCTCACTCCGTAACTGCTGCTGTTTTTTCCACAGAGCCCTCACATTACTGATTTGCTCTTTGCATTATTTTTAATACAGGCTCTTCCTTTCTATGTGAATTCTGAAATTACAACATGAGCTGTAGATCACTGAGCTGCTCTTGGAAAACATCATCTCATTGATTCATCACTGAGCAGGTAAGCTGCCAAAAATATTAGCCAGCTCATTGGTTACAGACCACAGGTAGGGTGCCAGAAGGGATTTCCTTATCCTCCTGGATTTTCTCTGTGTAACAACAGAGAGGCATTTGAAAGCCCGAGGAGGATGCAGTGGAGACAGAGAGGACTAGTGGTGAAGGTGAGTGGAGCTTCTTGACTGCAGGCTGGGAATAGACCATGCTACAGGGATGGATGTTGGGAGGCTTTGTCTTTGGTCCATAAGCAGAGGGCTTGGCAGAAGTCTGGTTCCCACTAATCATAGGAGAAGCTGTAACCCTTGGCACTGCTGACAACAAAGGCATTGCTATGGAGGTGCTTACTTGTGGCCTGTCAGCCACAAACTGAGGTACAAACATTGAAGAAATGTATTGTTAAGCTCTAGAAAGAGGTAGAACAGACATACATGCTTGCCCATGCTAATCTAACTGGGACCTCTTCAAGATCATGTAACCTGGACCTTGGTCTGATTGATGGTAAAATGGTCACTCCCCACCTCACCCAGAGGAAGGCTGCGGTTTTTTGTGCTGTTCTCTGGAAGTGGTATATTTTCCTCTCTCTGGAAAATGCTTGTGGCTGGTGATTTACTCCCTTTGCCAGACCACTCCAGTTAAAGATCCATGCCATTCCAGCCATGATGAATAGTATCCTTTCTCTGTGCTTTTTGATGAAGCGAGATTCTCTCTGTAACCCTAATGCTCCACATCCTGCTGTAGCCCTCCTTGCCTTCGTGTCCTTCCTGCTGGCCTTAGCACGAGTTAGCTCAAACCCAAACAACAGCAGAGCACTTTTACTGAAAGGACCTCAAAGTGCAATCAAACATCTTGTGGCTCCTGCGTATGGCAGAAAAGTAAAACCAGAGGTGTCAGTGGGCAGAGCAACATCAGATGAAAAGCTCAGCACCAGAGCAACTTATGTTTGGTGATGTTCTTTCTTTTTTTAGGGTTTTTTTTTTTCCTGTTTTGGTCTTTTTGGGTGAACTGCAATGTTAGGTGTTCTTACAGAGGGGGGCATGTCGCAGAGCCTAACTGCTCTTGTATCTCCCTCGTTCTTTAAACTGTAACTTCCCAGACGATCTGGGCTGTCGTCTCCCAAGCAGCACCCTAGCATAAAAAGCCTTTGTGGGGTTTTTAATAGAAAAGCCTGAAGGTACTCGTTTTCTCAAGGAAGTGGATTTGGCTTTCTACGGCTATGCGAGAGCCCTCCCTGTACAGAGCTTTTATCTTTTACTATCTTGCAAGCTGCTTTGCCCTGCTACAGCTCTTGTGTTGCAAAAGCAGCGAGGCTCCTGGATTTCCTGTCTTTACCTGATGAACATCACTTAGCATCCAGCCAGAAGGCTTGGTCAGGATGAAAACAATATTGAATGTTGCAGGTCTCATTTACTTAAGAGAGTAAACCACCTTTCTTTTCAAAGTGCCTCTCTTTAGCTTTCATTTCCTGTGCACAGAGTAGCTTTGTCTTGAGTACAATAATTAAGTTGTTGACCTTCCTTAGAGGTCAAACACAACTTCCCTTTAGAGAAAGATAAAAACAAGCAATAATAGATACTTTGACTGGTCTAAGATACTTGGTCTGCATGTCTGTGTGTTGCTGTCACTTCTGCTGGGTACGCTTCCCGAGACAATTCAGGACGACCTGCTGTTCATCCTGAATTTTGGTAGGTACACAGTGTTTCCTGAAGTTGTCTTTTACCCATTCTTTATGAGAAAAAATATTCCATTATGACTAGGTCAAAAAGCATGAGGTAGGATGTACATGTCCTAGTGAGGATGCTTCTTGTGATTTTAACATGTTATTTTTCTTGTTCTTAAGATTTGTTTTTTACTTTTTTTAAAACCAGAGATGACAACTGGAGGACCCCAGACACCATCATGCATCATACAAGCCAACTTGACACTCTTTGTATACGGCTCTCCTTTTTGTGTGTAAACACATTCTTCTTTTTTTAAAAAATTGCCTTTTTCTAGCTTTTCTCTTTATCTAAATCCTAACTCTAGTTTACTTTAAAAGAAGTATTGTATACTAGTGTTCCTAATAGTTCTATGTTGATCCATTGATGATCAGCTAAATATGAGCCATCAGTGTGCTCTGGTGGCAAAGGTGGCCAATGGCATACTGGCTTGTATCAAAAATAGTTGGCCAGCAGTAGAGTAGGGAAGTGATTGTCCTCCTGTACTTGGCACTGGTGAAGCCATACCTCGAGTATGGAGTTCAGTTCTGGGGACCTCTCCAAAAAAGGCACTGAGGTGCTGAAGCAGGTGCAAAGAAGGGCAACAAGGTTGGTGAAGGGTCTGAAGAACAAGACTTATAAGGGAGTCTTGCAGCTGAGAGTTTCGTTTAAATAGATGGAGGCTGAGGGGAGACCTTATTGCTGTCTACAACCCTGAAATGAGGTTGTTGTAGAGAAGTGGGTGTTAGCTTCTTCTCACATGTAACAGGTGATAGAACGAGAGGAAATGGCCTCAAGGTGCACCAGGGCAAGTTTAGGTTAGACTTTGGGAAAAACTTCTTTATTGAAAAGGGTCATCAGGCCTTGGAACAGACTGCTCAGGGAGGGGGTTGAATCACAATCCCTGGATGCGTTTAAAAGTCATGTAGATCTGAAGCTTAGAGGCATAGTTTAGCAGTGGCCTTGGTAGAGTTAGGTTAGTGGGATTGGACTTTATTATCTTCAATGTCTTTTCCAAACCAAGCTATTCTATTATTCTATTATTCTATTTACTTTCAACATATAGTGTGAGATCATGTCAGCAATGCAATTCCCTGTAGCTATGCCTGTGTACATAAGCAAGGCACTTGGATCATCTGATTAGTCCCTACATATTAGCATGAGTTTGACCCTTTTATATTATTCTTTACAAGTGGGACAAGAAATAGAAATCCCCACAGTTGGAAGAAATCCATTAATTACAATGACACTTGGCTTTATTGCTGATTTCTGTGAATGGCAATAGATGCTGAGACTGTACAACATGTGGAAGGAAGGAAAAAAAATAGGTACGTCATCCTCCTTACTGGAAAAGGCTTGGCCAGCCTTGATACTGCTGCATTATTAAACCATCTGTTCTAGACCTTCATATTCCCTATTCCCTTCTTATTCCTACCAGAAACCCTTTTCAGGCCTTTATAGTTCCTTTTTCTGTGGACTAGATTGGACTAGATGATCTTTTGAGGTCCATTCCAATCCTCAATGATTCTATGATCTATGATTCTGGTGTAGACAGTAAAATTAAGTCTGAATGTGCAAGTACAATATAGCCATAAACCTGACCAAAGGTATAGAATCACCTAGAATGGAAAAGACCTTCAAGATCAATGAGCCCAAACTTTAACCCAAGTGTACCAAGCCCACTGCTAAACCATGTCCCTAACCTCCACATCTGCATGTACTCTGGGAAGCAAGAAAACCAACTCACATCACAGCAGAGACCCAATGTTCTCTCTGTCTCTTGTTGTTGTGGCACTCGGTACACGACAATACATGAGCTATGGGTGCACGACAATACACGAGCTATGGGTACACGACAATACACGAGCTATGGATGCACGACAATACATGAGCTATGGGTACACGACAATACACGAGCTACGGATGCACGACAATACATGAGCTATGGGTACACGACAATACATGACCTATGGGTGCACAACAATACATGAGCTATGGGTACACGACAATACACGAGCTACGGTACGCAACAGTACATGAGCTATGGGTGCACAACAGTACACGAGCTATGGGTACACGACAATACACGAGCTACGGATGCACGACAATACCCGAGCTGTGGGTGCACGACAATACACGAGCTACGGATGCACGACAATACACGACCTGTGGGTGCATGACAATACATGAGCTATTGGTGCACGATAATACATGAGCTATGGGTGCACAACAAGACCCGAGCTGTGGGTACACGACAATACACGAGCTATGGGTGCACGACAATACACAAGCTATGGGTACACAACAATACACGAGCTACGGTACGCAACAGTACACGAGCTATGGGTGCACGACAATACAC
>JAOXOE010048414.1:0-36160 GCA_028565055.1 Phoeniculus purpureus | reverse complement strand
ATGGGGGCATTTCTTGGGCTGGAAGAGTGGAGGCAACAGAGCATGGGGGCATTTCTTGGGCTGGAAGAGTGGAGGCAGCAGAGCATGCGGGCATTTCTTGGGCTGGAAGAGTGGAGGCAACAGAGCATGGGGGCATTTCTTGGGCTGGAAGAGTAGAGGCAGCAGAGCATGGGGGCATTTCTTGGGCTGGAAGAGTAGTCCTGTCGTTGGTGCTCTCAGTTGAGTTTTTCTTTTGCATTTATATTTTCCTCTGCATTTATTTGCTGGGGAACAGACAAACAGTGTGAAAAGGATCCTGCATATATTTGTAGCAATAAGTCTGAAAAGCTCTGTTGCCACCAGGGCTCGAGAAAAGCTGTGGAGAGGTAGCGGGCGTTGCTAGGCAACACTGCATGGCCACAGATAGTATTTTTTCTTTTAATTTATTTATTCCTCGCTTTGAGTATGTCCTGCTTGGAGCCATTCGGGGAATAGTTAAGCAAGCACATAGAAATCGGAATGCTGCAGGAGTGGAATAGAGGACTGCAGTATTAAAGAAATGGGAGAAGCCGTGACACATAATGAGACAGACCGAGAGACATGAAGTAATTAGTGAGGACGGGGGGGGGAAAAAGTAAACAAGTGTGGAGAAACAGAATAGGAGAGGGGAAGAAAACAAGTAGTGAAAGGAAACAAACGAGAAGGTTGGTGCTATTGAAGAGGAGTTAAAAATGGAAGGTTTAACTGTGGAAGATGCACACGAGGGAAGCAGGAGAGCTGTTGCACAAGACTAAGGATTAAATATCAGATAAAAACGGCTTCGAGAAGCAAAAGGGGAAACTTGGTGTTTGTGTTGCCAGAATAATGGGGTTGGTTTCTTGTTGCTTTGCCACCACTCTGCTCTTCCCTAGTGCTCTTCTTGCGCCCGTGCACAGGTAGTAGTGACAGGAGCTGGAAGCAGGCTGCTAAGTCCAACGTGTGTTTCAGACTGGAGAAAGAATTTGAGGGAGGAATTTCAGTGTCATTTAGAAATGACACTGGGATGTGTGTATCTTTGAAAACCACATTGTCAGAAGGAAGATGTTACACTTAATTGTAGGAGGTGGGTGATTCTACTAAGGACACCTCTAATTATGGGGAGGGAGTGCTTTGCCATGCTGAGCAACCCGATTTACTAGATCTGGAACTGCTACCTAGCCCGAGTGTCCGAGGAGCAATGTTTGTGGGTCCTGAACTGCACTCATCCAAAGAGCATGAAGCCTAAGTCACACCAGGCAGCCTTGCAGTTCTCTTCTGGCCCCATGTGCCCCAGCTTGCTTGGGAATTGTAGTGAGGGTATTTGCCTAGTGCTTTGGGGCAGGCTCACCTCTGCTTGAACACAGCAGTTCTTAAGAGACTGTCAGGAAGGGGAATACAGCGGTCTGGAGGCAGGTCGGACGGCTCTGGGAGGAGAAAGCGATTTGGGTTGAGACATGACAGCTTCCAAAGAAGTAACGACCTTATAAAGACGACACACGACTAGCAGAGTGCCGAATGCCATGCTGAGATGCTGGGGTTTTTAGACGCTCTTCTCTCTAAGGTGCTGAGTGGAACTGAGACCTGGGGCTATATATTTATCCTAGATGTTGTTTTCAAGCTGCATGTGAATAAACAGTCTTACAGCTGCATTCCCCTAATGCTTTCGAATGGTTCCTGTGAAAAGAACTTCTGAGCGCCCCGCTGGCAAATGTAGCTCCACGTCAACCCTACTCATCTCTGCATATAGGAGAGTTCTTGTTCGTGTGGTTCCTTACAGAAAAGAAAGTGATCCTGTTTATTCCCTTCCATTTGTATTGGGGGATCCTCAGGTTTATGAAACACGCCTGCTATCTTAGTCAAAGACAATGACATCGATTTGAGCAGTTTTTCCTCAGTTTTCATGAAGTCCGTGTGTCTGAAGACAGATGACACAACAGATGGTGGTCGCGTGTAGGATTTGCAGCTATCAGAATAGCCCCGGACCTCTGATTTTCTGGGTGGTTTTTGAGAGGAAAAACGATGTTCGTACTGCCCTCCTTAGTTTTGTGTGTGTGTGTGTCCTGCCAGGACCTGATTTCCCCCCTCCTTAGCCACGAGCGTGAGCGTCCGTTTCGACTGGCTTGGCTCGCCGCCCCACATAGGAAGATGTAATTGTGTTGGTTGTCAAGCAGCCTGGTCTGCCATCTAATGTAGTGGTTGGGTGTACGTTCTCAGAGGTGCTTGACGTGCCGTCCCCTTTCATGGCATGAGGGGGGGTGGGTTATTTTTAGCTTCCGTTTGTTTCTTCTGACTTTGTGTTACGGAGCTCCAGGTTGCCATCTCACTGCACGTGGATCCTAAGGTGTTACGGTGAGGTTTTGGGTACTAGTCAGTGCCAAGCCTATGAAAAATGCCTCTCGATATACCAGTCTTTTCACAGTTTTAACCTCCATGGTATTGAAAACAAGGAAGAAAAAAGAAAACTCAAGTCTTCCTTTGTTTTAGCTACTTAGATGGCGATCAGTACGCAATGTTGTTGAGTACTTGGCTTCCTGGACATCGCAGTACAAGAGCATGTTTTTTGAACACCAAAGGAAATGGAAATAGAGGAGAGAGTGCAGCTTTCCCCAAAGATATGTGAATCATCACCTCATTTCTGTCATCTTATGACGTGTCCTGCTGTCGTCTGCAGCTACTTCAGAGTCAGCCTGTAGTTCAAAACATAAGAGTTGAGGAAAATTATTGGTGCTGTTTGCATCTGGTGTTCGTAGTTTAGGAAGGAGCTGCAGATCATTTCAGTCAAATGATTCTTCAGACTTCTGTGAGGAATGATAGCGGTTGAAAACCTGCTTCTGTCTGCCAGAAGGTAACTCAGCTCTGCCACGGTCTTTACAAACGGGTGTTTTTCAGGATGGAGGCAACTCCAGGTTGCTGTAGTGCATGGAGAACACGGAACTGGGAAAGAAAACACCTTGTTGTGGCACTTCCCAGAAAATACTGTTGTGAGAGACTGAGCCGTGCCTTCGAAGCTGTGGGATGGCATCTTGGGTTGAGGAAGCGAAGCCGCTACATGCGATTTGCTTTCATTGCTCTACAGAGGGTTGTGCTGCCCTGCTGCAGGGCGGTGACTTCAGCTTTTTAAGGTCTCTTATATTTAATAACTTTTCAACCATCCATGAATGACAAGACGGGGAATCCTGTCTCAGCTATGCGAGGTTAATTCCTTACACTCTTGGTCGCTCGGCTCCCAAAAAGCAGGGGCGTTTGGGTAGGGGCTTTTCTGAAGCTCTTTGGTGAAGGTCAAGAACATAATCTGTTCCTTAGCAGCGCAGTTCTAGCTGCATTTTAAAGATCCTTCCTTTTCTCTGGGTTATGAGCTCTGTAAATGTTAATTCTCAATATGAGCCTGGTCTTTACCTACATCTTCTCATTTTGTTTAATCTCAGCGATTCAGGGGAATATTTGCTTAAGCAGAGTAGAGAATCCTGAGGGAAATGCAAGCTAGGTTGAGGTATGGGGAAGTACCGGGAGGGAAGGGAACGCAGCATTGGGGATATTGTGTTTTCGTACTAATCTGTTATATTTTCACTCTCAAGGGAAAACGGTGTCTCTAGAAATTGTGTGTAGAGCCTGTGTTGTGTCTCTTTAACAGTGTGGAGTCTGAGTGTGCCAATTTTTGCTATGAGTACTGCAGCATCAGAGGATTCGGCTGTCGAGAATAGGTCCCGCACAGGATCTTAGGCTTCCGTGAGTGCTCACAAGGGGAAAAATGCAGGACTACGGCCACATTAAAAAATAGGTACCCAGAAAGAAATGTCTAGATTAAGCCTGTCTTGTTCTAAGGGGTTATGCGTATTCTTCCCTACTGCAGAGCCCTATCCCTTTCAGGGAAGCAGTCTTAAAAGTGGCCCAGCAAATGCCAGGTCCTCCCATTCATCTACGAATCAAGCTTAGCATTTCTTCTAGGAAGAGAAGGAAAAAGGTGCAAGAGGCAAAGATTTTCCTTCCTTGTCGTTCTCCAAGTGTTCTCTGTCTCTTAACAAAGCTGCAGGGAGAGAAGCATTACGAAGAGTCTTTTCTGGAAGCATCACCTGCATTCTCTGCTCCTTCAGGGCTCCCAGCCGTGCCCTGGGTGTCTTGCATGTCTTGTAGCTCTTTATCATTTTCTTTGGAGTGATTTGGCCGACTGGTTTTTGTGTTGCACACTCGGTCTTTCCAGAGTGATTTTTCCCACCCTCCCCGTGTCACTCCTGCGCGATGTGTTAACCTTTGCCAAAAGACGTGGTGTCTGCACCTGCTCTGATAATAGCAGGTTGGGTGCAAGCAAGATGCACCGGACTCCTCTGTGAACGTGAAGGGTGTGAGAAATGTGCCGCTTCAAAGTTGTGCGTGGAACAGCGTGAGGGTAGCCAGCGCCATCTCGCATTGGAAGACCTTCCGCAGTGCCGGTGAAGTAGCACCCAAAGCGTTGTGTGTGTTTAACGAGTCATTCACTTCCGTATCGTCCCCCATCTTTAAGGGTAAAGCGCGCTAGTTCAAACTGGGAGCACCTGGAAGAATCCAAACCTGTCTGCTTCCACTTCCGAATTCCCAGTTAGATTGGTAGGACTTCTGGTCATTGACAACAAAGCTGCACTTGCAGTTTGAGAGGACTCGTGTGTTGGAGCTTCCCAGCGTTAGTCGTGACGGAGCAGCACATTCCTGTTTCAGGAGCAGATGTGCTCCCTGTGCTAACGTTCACGCCTGCACCATTCTTGAGGCCTTGAACCGAATGTTTCTTTCCAAAACTGAGGGCAGACTAGCGTGGCGACGCTCATGAGCGATCGGGTGCAGCCACACACAGTTCTTGTGAACGTGTTCTCCATTGGTTATTGTTTGATTTATGCTTAAAGCTGGCCTTCCGCTGGAGGGCTGCTGGTTTGGAGGTATTAATTGCTGTATTTCCCAAAGAGCCAAGGTGGCCGTATCACGTAATGAGGAATGGCTGTAGCGTGTGGCCGTGTATGACGAGCGACGTGCTGTCAGGTGCTCTCCAAATACCCGAGGGCTCAATATACTTTCTGCGGATATCAGGCACATGTACTTATTAAAAACGTCTCTGTTCTTCCTTCGTGAACAGCTGGTCGGGTATCAGCTTTAAGCTTCCTTTACCCCAGTTTGGACCGGTTCTCCCCTTGAGAACCGGTCACAGCAAACAGGAAGGAGGAATTTAGTGGGTGGGTGATGCGTAGGTTGCAAATATCTTACAATTAGGATCCAACGACCCTTTTACTTTGGTTTTTAGAATGCTTTTGGATAAAACCCTTTGGCAAATGGCACCGTTTTTGTTTAGTCGCTCAATATGAGGAAAGCTTAAAGGAGCTTCCTGTATGGACTACAGCCATTGGCTACTGAATAATTCATTCGAAGAGCCGTATTAGAATAACTATAATATATGTAAGTTATTTTACCCTATAGCAGATGGGTGCCCAAGTCTGTGAGAGAAGATCAATGGTGCCATTTAGCTTGTCGTATTGTTTCAGTGTAGAGAGACAATCTGTTCCAAATGAAGAGAGAAGTCTGCTAAGAAAATGTAGTTTTCATTTGAATAAAGCGTAGTGTCATGTAAGTTCTCATCAAAAGAAGTCGCTCTGCTGTTCCAGATTCATAACAATTGTCTATTAGTCTGTTTTTAATAATTTTTCTTTGGCAAGTAATCCTGTTTAATTAGATTCTACTCTCTCTGTTGTTCCAAGATCCCATAAACTGGAGTCTTATATACCAGCTGCTAAAGCAGGAGTTACTGTCTGAATGATATTCACAACGAGTATTTGGAAGGTTTGCAATTATACCCTCGCTAATAAATTGTGCTATTTTCCCCAACAGTTTTAAGTGCTAATCTTCAGAAGGCATTTTAAAATTAGCTAAAATTCTGTCAAGAGATTCACCAGAATTGTTAGCATGGAGATAATTATGTCACAGTCGTTGGACTCCATCTCTGATTGTGTGCATCAATCAGAACGTGTCAGCTGTGTTTTCCCTTAATAATTATCCTCGCAGCAATGTAGTGCAGTTTAGATCACTGTGGTGGTGTTGCTTCAGGTTTTACAAACCAGAGTTGGTTGTTTCTGAAGTTCTCTGCTGGTTGGTCACATTCACATTTCCAGGTGAACAAGTGGCTGTTATAGTTAACATTTTCGTCTGTCGCGAAGATGACCAACATGGAAGTTGGCCTGGAAGATCACTTCTGTGGTGTGGCAAGCATTTGCAAAGGAATTAGCTGGTGTGGCCAGCTCGTGGCCTGGGTGGGGACTGACTTCTAAGGAATTTTTGGACCAAACTTCGAGACATTCTTGCTGAATCTATATAGGACTGGGGGGCTTACAGCGGATTCCATAGGTCCTCCACGGTTTTGGCCATCCATCATCCTGATGACAACAGGCAACAGACGGCCTTTGGTTTCTGAGCTACTTCTGCTGCGTTTTGCATTTGACCTGCAGAGGCCAAATCAAAAGATGCTTTTCAAATGGCGAAGTCAAACAAAGAGGGCTGCTCTGTCCAAGACAGAAACCTGCACAAGACAGCTAAGCTGATGACTGTTTAGAGATGTGTTTCAAAAAGTACAGCTCCACCTTTGCCAGAATCCTCAGTTTTGAGTGAAACTAGACTGATTTGATTGACTTACATGAAGTGTGGTACTCTGCTACTTCAAAGGGTTCAGAGTGCTTTGGATTTCACAGAATCACAGAGCATCAGGGGTTGGAAAGGGACCTCAAGAGATCATCTAGTCCAATCCCCCTGCCAGAGCAGGATCTGCTGAGTTCCCTCAGATTATTCCATATTACTGTAAAGGTTGTGCCATGGTGGCATTCACGTTGACCGTTGCTGTAAGTACAGGATTGCAATCCCATAGTCCTCGCCCCGAGACCTTGCCGTTCATTTGATTAGTAGCAATAGCTCGCAGTAGGAGAAAGTCACTTTTTTGTGGTTATGGGAGGAAAAGCTTTTCCATTTGTTCATTAATGCTTGCTTTTCCTCCTCTCCATACTTCTATCGCGTGTCTTTCTAGTCTCTGGTTAGGTCTGATCCCAGTATGCTGTGTGTGATGCTACAGGTATTCGTGGATATCCAGTCAGCGCCTTCCTTTTGAACTAGTTGCTGTGCAGTTGAAGTTAAGCACAGTGAGGGTGACGGAGCCCTGGAAGGGGCTGCCCAGGGGGGTTGTGGAGTCTCCTTCTCTGGAGATGTTTAAAACCCACCTGGAAGTGTTCCTGTGTGACTTGGTCCAGGTGATGCTGCTCTGGCAGGAGGATTATACTAGATGATCTTTCAAGGTCCCTTCCAATCCCTGATGCTCTGTGATTCTGTTATCAGCTGAAAAGGGCCACAGACAAGGCAGCTGCTGGAGTCCAGCCTCCCCAGTACAGGACCAGCCCAGTCATGGTCTGTCCCAGGCAATGTTCACCCAGAGCAACCCACAGCCAGTGCCCAAGCCCTCAGTCCTGAGGATCCCTGCTGACTCAGGCACGATGTGTTCCTATGTGACTTGGTCTAGGTGATCCTGCTCTGCCAGGGGGATTGGACTAGATGATCTTTTGAAGTCCTTTCCAATCCCTAAGGTTTTATGTGACTGTGTGATGAACAGGCTGCTTTCTTCCCCCCAGTCACCAGCACAAACCCCTGCAAGCGATCAGCCTCCTTCTTTATTAAAGCAGCACCTAAGGCATTGAGTTATTGTCCCTGTGCCGGAGAGCTCCCCAAAGTGCCTCCAGAGAGGGCAACAAGCAGGAGTGAAGGAAGATTTGAGGAGAAGTCACTGCATCAATGCAGCACTGACACTTCTTGTCCCTCATCACATAATGATGGGCAGCTCTCAGCAGTCAGTGCTCCCCATCAGCTGCCAGCACCCCGATGGAGCCGTCAAATCCATCCTGCCGATGGAGGATGTGGATGGCTGCTCCATGTGCTGAGAGATGTGGGGAGCAGAAGCTGCATTCTCCAAGTCTCACCTCCTCACCACTTCTCTCTGGGAGGTTCCATATAAACATGAGGAGGAACATCTTCCCAGTGAGGGTGATAGAGCACTGGAAGGGGCTGCCCAGGGCTGTTGTGGAGTCTCCTTCACTGGAGACACATAAAATCCACCTGGATGTGTTCCTGTGTGACTTGGTCTAGGTGATCCTGCTGCGGCAGGGTGACTGAACTGGATGATCTTTCGAGGTCCCTTCCAATCCCTGATGTTCTGTGATTCTGTGATGGGGTCATTGGCATCTCCAGCCTCTTTGGAGCCAGGTCCGATGCACCGTGGTGATGAGCTGGGCTGGGGTAGGATCGTTCCTGCCCTCTCGAATAGCATCTAATACCTTTTGCTGTGAGGTTTCAGTAAATAGCCAGATACCTGTGCAGTGGCTGTTGCTCAATTTGCCTTCCCAGAGCCTCCAGCCATCCTCAGGACCACGCGTCGGTGAGTGCTGGGGCCAGCTGGGGCCACTGTCAAATCCTCACTAGCCGAGAGGCTCTCAGAAGCATCGGTAAAGCAGCAGAAGACTCAAGAATCTGTTCCCTTCTTGTTAGCTGAGCGAGGAAAATAAGGAGCTGTTATTTCAAATGGGCTTGTGGAACCAAACCCCACCTGCAGCCGGTCCCACGCTGATGACAGGAGAAACCTGGGGCCCACTGCATGCCATGCTGGCTTATAAGACCTGTATGGAAGCCCAGGAGGCTCCCTGGCAGCCGACAGGCACCTCACACTTTCCAGACAGCTGGTGAAGCAGGGACAGCCCCTGGCCCTGACCTCAGGTTTGTTTGGTCTCTCTCCCAGTTACACAGGTAGAGCAGGGTTGTCTTTGGGGCTGAGACCAGACGAGAACCAGCCTTGGGCTGGGAGGGGAGACATCCAAGGTCCTGCCGTGGAGGTTTTGCTCTCTAAGAACTCAGTCTGCTCTTCCCTAGGGCACAGCTTCACCACGGTCATTGGGAATTAAATGTTAGAAACTTGCTGATGGAGGCAAAAGATGGCTCTGAGACAGATGTTCTGCCTCCAGAACCGGACATCTGCTTCCTGTCTCTTTGCTCTCCGTGCCACGTGTGACTTATCTGCAGCCTTCGCTGCTCATCTTGGGATCCCCCCCACTGAGCTCTAGGGCAGGCACTGCAATGCCTTGTGTCAAGAGATGATGATTTAAAGCACACCCTTGGGGGTTGTGCTGTGGGGCTGTGGTGGTTCGTTGCCAACAGAACCACCTGGGCTTGGTAGCTGCTGCTGAGCTCTGTGCTGGCCCTTCCAGCGCCTAGTCTGCCACCCAGCTGCTCCTAGCCTCTGCTCTCCTGTGGGCTGGAGGTGACGCAGACCAAGCTTCTGTGGCACAACCCTCACTGGCCATTTGTAAAGCTTTTCAGTGGCCTGGGAATGGCCATAAATAGCTCTCTAAAAGCTTTCTGCTGCTCCTGCATCACTCTTCCCCATTGAGCTCCCAAGGTGCAGCAAGGATGGGTTAGCCCTGAGCATTTCTTTCCTGAGATTCTCTCCTCAGATGTCCCAGACTTGGGAGAAGTTTGGTGTGAGGAGACGTTGTATCGTCCTGCCTTTGGCTGGAGTCTGTCTGAGGGGGTCAGGAGAAGGGAAGGATCGGGCTGCAGGTTCACTTCATGTCAGGGACGGTTTGCAGCAGCTCAGCCCTGACCATCTCGTTCTGGAGCCTGTCTTCCCTTGCTAAGCTCCGAGCTTGCATCCAAATTAAAACACTTAATCTCCAGTGGCTCGGGCTGTGGAGACAAAGAGCTGTGAGTGTGGAACAGAGCACGAGCATATCATCAGCCTGCGTCCCCCAGCTGCTCATCCGGTGTGCCCAGCGGTGCCTGCGGGAGTGGAGCCGCTATCAGTGCTGGGCTGAGTGACTGAGCAAAGCGCCCATCTGTGAACCTCTGCTGATCAAAGCACAGAAGGAAGGAGAAGTAGGTGAGCTCTGAAAGACTCCCTGCTACCCTCTCGATGTGCTTGAGCCTTGCTGAGGAAAAGCTACGCCCAGCCCTAACCCCAACCACCACAGGCAACAGCTGCAGAACTCCATCTATCTCCCTCTTGATGCCCTCAGCATCACCTTTGTGTTCTTGTTTTTCACTCTTGCTTGAGAAAGAGATGACAAGGTGATATTTACCACGACCTTGAAAGGGTTCGGTTGTGTCCCTGAGAAGCTGGGCTGGAGAGCGCTGCCGTCAACCACCTACCAGGGACAGACAGGAGCACAGCCCCAGTGGCACAAGCTTCAGCCTCAGGACAGAGGTTTCTCTGCAGAACCACAGAACATTAGGGATTGGAAGGGACCTCGGAAGATCATCCAGTCCAATCCCCCTGCCAGAGCAGGATCACCTCAACCAAGTCGCACAGGAACATCTCCAGGTGGGTTTTGAACATCTCCAGAGAAGGAGACTGTTGCTGGAGTGGCACATGGACAGCAGTGCCAACCTCCAGCACCAAACACATCGTATTCTCCTGCAGAGCTCAAAGTCCTGCCCGTGCCCAGCTCACAAGAGCTGCTGGTGCTGGATCTGGGGTGTCCAAGCGCCATGGAACAATCTTACAAGGGTCTCCCACACTTTCCTGGCCTGCGGCTGCCTCTGCCCTATGTCAGAGTGGGACAGAGCACAGACTTTGGTTGAAGATCAGGTGAGAGACTCCCCGAGAGGACCCAGGCAGTGCCAAGCACTGATGGCAGCGCTCTCAGCTCTGAGTGGGACACAGGTGCCTTGACCAGACAGTGCAGTGATGCCTGCAGATCTGCCCTTCTGCTGAGGGGACTGGAGAGGGATGAGGTGCAGCCTGTTCATGGGGTTCCCTTGGTACATTCCCAAGGGGAGGCTGTCCATGTGATCGACCCAGCTTGATTTCAGCCCGTGTGTGAACGCTCAGCCTATGTGGGCTGTCCCTGACACGTTACTGGGCTGCATCACGGGTCCCCCATCCTTCTCTCGGGTTTTATGTGTGTAGTAAATGGAGGGAGAAGCAGATGTCTCTGCCACAGCGATCAAAGCCATCACCAGCTTGAGTCATTCCTGGAGCTGGGCTGCCCGCTTCAAGTCCCATGGCTGGGAATGCTACCTTGATCGAGAGAGGACCTTCTCCCCCTCTACTCTGCCCTGGTGAGACCACATCTGGAGTGTTGTGTCCAGTTCTGGGCCTCGCAGTTCAAGAAGGACATGGAGCTGCTGGAGGGAGTCCAGTGTAGAGAGACGAGGGTGAGGAAGGAAGTGGAGCACCTCACTGATGAGGAGAAGCTGAGGGAGCTGGATCTCTTGAGCTTGGAGGAGACTGAGGGGTGACCTCATGAATGTCTATAACTATGTGAGGGGTGGGAGTCAGGAGGATGGACCCAGGCTCTTCTCAATGTCATCTGGTGATAGGACAAGGGGCAGTGGGTGTCAGCTGGAACATAGAAGGTTCCACATCAATGTGAGAACGAGCTTCTTCCCAGTGAGGGTGACAGAGCCCTGGAACAGGCTGCCCAGGGAGGTTGTGGAGTCTCCTTCTCTGGAGATGTTCCTGTGCAGCTTGGTCTAGGTGATCCTGCTGTGGCAGGAGGATTGGACTGGATGACCTTTCGAGGTCCCTTCCAGTCCCTAGTGTTCTGTGATTCTCATCCCAGCCTCTCTGGTCAGGCTCTTCTTGAGCTACAACCTAAATTCCATAACACTTGCGTAAAACAGTTTACTGAGCATCTAGCCACAGACTGTGGAAGGTGAATCTGCTCCCTTCACCCTGGCACTATCCTGGCTTTGCCACTGTCCTTCCACACAGGTTGTGCCCTCTCCCAAGATGCTACATGGCCCTGTCCCTAATTCAACAGCACTGAACGAGGCTTCCTTTTCGACCTGAGCTCTGGAAAGGCAGTAGTTTGCTCCAGAGATTGAAACAGGTCTCCTCTGGGGCTGCTACTATCTGATTAAAGAAAGCACTGAAGTGCAAGACAGCCGCAACACTAACGGGCCCATCTGAGAACAGATGAGGCAGGAGGAAACCAGTCTGACTGCTGGTCGCTGGCACAGAAGCTGTGCTGCAGCTCTGAAGCTGCAGAGAATCACAGGGAGCTTAGGCAGGACCCAAAACCAGCAACCCTGGTCATGCAAACACCCCCATCCCAGCATCTTCTGCAGGGGGAAGTGATGGGGATCATGCAGAACATGATGGGGTGAGAAGTCTTCTCCACAGCCGCAGGAGCAGGCAACCTTCTTAATCAAAAGAATGGTCGTTAAGGTAATTGCCGTGTTCTCTGCACACACACGTCCTGCATGTTTCATAAAGCCAGTGCTGGGCCTCGATGGGCAGGAGATTGCTGGTTAATCACTAAGGAACGGATAACTTCCTCACCCAATCTTCAGCTAATGACTTTAACACGCTCTTCTGAACGCAGTCGCTACTGGGTGTGATTATGGAGAGGCTGTTTGGTGAAGTGGAGTTGGTTATCAGAGTCGATGTTCCCCTGTGAGCACCTCAGAATCACAGAGTATCAGGGATTGGAAGGGACCTCAAAAGATCATCCAGTCCAATTCCCCTTGCCAGAGCAGGATCACCTAGACCAAGTCAAACAGTAATTGGTCCTCTCACAGCTGCTTGTGGCTCCCCAGCACAGCCCAGAGCACTGAAGGAGGCTGCAGCTCCCTCACCCAGCTACTCCACTGGCAAACCCAACCTCTCAGGAACTTGTTCTCTGGTTGCTCTTCCTTGCCTGGACCCAGGACAGCCCTGGAAAGTCACAGTCCATTTGCAATTAGATCTCAGGATGTCTAGTGGCACAGCTTGGAGGAGGGGGGGGTACCTCAAAGTCACCCTCCTGAGACATCACCTGGATTCTAGCAACTTTGCTCTTATCTCAGAGTGGGGAAGTCCGAGCCAGGCTGGCTAGCAGCCATCTCACAGGAAGGGAAGAAAACGCAGTGGCCCATGGGCTGCAAAGAGCACAAAGAAGAGGCAATAACGGACCTGACAGAGCTTTGGCATGAGGCACCTCCCCGAGAGGAGATGCTCCCAAGCTTCGCTGCTGCCTTGGTACAGACAACCCAGTGGCTGTTTTCTGCGAGTGCCTCATTAAACAGTTAAAGCAAATGTCTTCAGAGCAGTTCTCTTTCCTCTCTGGGAATGTTTCCAGCTCACTAACTCAGAGCATTGCCACAAGGCAAATGGGTTCTGATAATTACCAAGACGTCTATCAGGAGAGGATAACACACCTTAACCATGGAGTTGCTGGGAGTATTGGGGCAGGGGCCATGGCAGGCACATTCAGAGGTTATGGTCTAACTCTTCACCCTCTTGATGTCCTTCAGGCTGCCCCTTCTCCACCCTGTTGTCCAATCACTCCACATCTTCCAAAGCCTTACATCAACCTTAGTCTCCATTTGTCCAGTCACTCCACATCTTCCAAAGCCCTACATCAACCTTAGCCTCCTGTTGTCCAGTCACTCCACGTCTTCCAAAGCCCTACATTGGCGGTTCCATATAAATATCAGAAGGAGCTTCTTCACAGTGAGAGTGACGGAGCACTGGAACAGGCTGTCCAGGGGAGTTGTGGAGTCTCCTTGTCTGGAGATGTTTCAAACCCGCCTGGATATGTTCTGTGTGACTTGGTCTAGGTGATCTTGCTGTGGGAGGGGGATTGGACTAGATGATCTTTCAAGGTCTCTTCTGATCCCTAATGATTCTATGACTCTATGATCAACCTCTTTGTTTCCTCAAGTGTGTTCATCGCTCTTCTCTCCCTTCCTGTTACAGACACACTCCTTTTCCCTCCCCAGAGATGTCCTGGCTTGGAGTGTGCAGGTGTTGGGTTGCAGGTTGGACCAAGGCACGGCCCTGGACAGCTGTCAGTAGTGTCCTGCATGCCGAGCCGACAGCAGCTCTTTGAGTGTGTTCCCCTGCTTGGATCTGCTTGTCCAGGCATCTCTGTTACACCCTCAGTCCCTCTCAGAAATCACTTCTCATTGTGTAGCCCATAAAGCCAGACACATAATTACAAGCGTTTCACCAGCTTCCTTTGCTTCCTCGCAGAAGTTTTCTTTCACTGCTTGTTAATGTCTGGGTTTACAGCAGAGCCTGGAAAAACATGGTCCTCAAACACGCTGCAGATGAATCCCTGGCTTTCTTGGGCAGGACAGCATAGAGCAACAAGGATGATGAAGGAAGTGGAACACCTCCCTGATGAGGAAAGGCTGAGGGAGCTGGGTCTCTTGAGCTTGGAGAAGAGGAGACTGAGGGGTGACCTCATCAATGTCTATAATTATGTGAGGGGTGGGTGTCAGGAGGATGGATCCAGGCTCTGCTCAGTGTCATCTAGTGATAGGACAGGGGGCAATGGGTATAAGCTGGAACATATGAGGTTCCACATCAATATGAGTAGGAATGTCTTCACAGTGAGTATGACAGAGTACCTGGAAGGGGCTGCCCAGGGGGGTTGTGGAATCTCCTTCTCTGGAGACATTTAAAACCTGCCTGGATGTGTTCCTGTTCAACATGGTCTAGGTGATCCTGCTGTGGCAGGGGGATTGGACTAGACGAACTTTCAAGGTCCCTTCCAATCCCTAATGTTCTGTGATTGTGTGATGCTGCTGATGCTATTTGCAGCACCAGGGATGGTGCTTAATGGACCCCACCTTGTGCACTTAGGCCTGGGATCCCTTACTTGGAGAGCTCTGCAGGGTGATGTCCTGTGCCACAGACCTCTGCCCTTTACTGCCGAAGACTAAGGAATAGCAGCCACAGATGCAGACTCCATATGGAGCCCGCTGAGCTGGTGGCAGATCCCTTGCGCTGCAGGAGCCTGTTTCCCACGAGGCAGTTGATGGGAAGCAGGATAAAATTAAGGTGATTGGGATGGTGAGAGAAATGGAGCCGTGTTTTATGTCTCAGAATTGAACCCACACTCCCTTTCCACACTATCGAACCCACACTTACTTCCCACTGCAAGAGAGCTCGTGTGGGAGATGCCTGCCGGGCTAATGGTTACCCTTCTAATTAACAAGGGGGTGGCCTTACAGCTTGATTCTGGTTTCTGTCCCAGTTAAGCTGTTTAGAAATGTGTAATGATTCATTCTCCTCGCAATGGGATGCAGCAGCCAGCCTCTTTCCTACCCTCGTGCAAGGTCTGCCGCGGTGAGAGAAACAAGTCGCAGAGCCGCAAAGTGAATCGATGGCAGTCAGTCAGGTTTGGGATCTGGACCCGTATTTAACACACATCATTTTCTATTTGCAGGAGACACAAGACTCAAGGGAGAGCAGTTTCCTTCTGTCTGCAGAGAGCTCAGAAGCTCTTCAGCATTTCATACTCTGCTTCCTTATAGGATTAAAATTCCAGGTGTCTAATGATCTACCTTCACAACTGGCCTCTGGAGCACAGCGGGGGACACCGTGAGATCCTGGCACCAGGAAACTAGGGGGAAAAGGATGCCCATTGCTGCTGTGGACGGATTTGTTCTTTGCTGAAGTTGAGCCTGAGAAGCGTCATAGAATCACAGAACATTAGGAATTGGAAGGGACCTCGAAAGATCATCTAGTCCAGTCCCCCTGCCACAGCAGGATCACCTAGACCAAGTCGCACAGGAACAGATCCAGGCGGGTTTTAAACATCTCCAGAGCATCTTTGTGCCTCATGCTTGCAGGGCTTTAAGCCTCGTGTTTCACAAGAGGTGCCGAGGCACTGCTCTTCGCTGCTTGGAAGCTGCTGTGTTTACGAGGCTCAGACTGGTGGGGCTGGGTTTTGTCCAAGTCGAGTCACAGAAGATCAACTCCAGCCTTCTAATCACTGTCCAAACCGCATTTTGACATGTGCTACCACAGAGAAAACACTGCTTGGTTGGGAGGGAAGGGCATGGCACCTCTTGAAGCAGTAGGACATGGTCTGAGGTTGAGCCAAGAAGTCAAGTCGGAGGTCTGGACCAGAGAGGGACATCACTGTTTTCCTTGTGGTCTGAGGTTGAGTCAAGAAGTCATGTCAGAGGTCTGGACCACAGAGGGACATCACTGTCTTCCTTGTGGTCTGAGGTTGAGCCAAGAACTCAAGTCAGAGGTCTGGACCAGAGAGGGACGTCACTGTCTTCCTTGTGTATCTGTCAGGGCTTGGAGTGGCCGTGCCCGGGGATGGGTCAGTGCTCCTCAGAGGGGAGAGCAGACATCAGGACACACCTGGCCAGTGGCTCAGCTCCATCTCAGCCTCTGCAACGCATCCTCCTTCCCCGTGGCCACTCAAGACCTCTTGGGCTTCAGCACCCGCTGGCTTGCACAGTGACACCCAGCCCTGGCTGAATGTGTTTTCAGCTCCAGTCTAAGGACTTGACCCACAGGTGCTCTGCCTGGCACTCCTGGGACCCTGCCTCTTACACCTTCTCGTGCTCCTCGAGCCTCTGGAAAAGGTCTGTTTCAGAGCCTTTTCTCGCTCCAGCCCTCCAGAATCGCTCTCATTTATCTCTCTGCATCATCCACTCTCCACCCATTGCAAACCCAACTGAAAGCACATTCTCTCCCTTGCCTGTGGCTCCTAAATTATACAGCCGGCTTGTTGCAAAATACTGATTCAGGAACTTGGCGAGGTGATTATTAATAACAGCCCTGTCCTTCTCCGGAGGAGAAATAATCCTGGAAATATGTGGAATGTGTACACAGTTGTCATTCTCACTCTTCCCTTGTGCCAAACACTCTGTTCCTCACAGGAAATTAAACCAACCCTACACCCAGTATTAAGTGGCGGAGCCGGCATAAGTGGGAGGCACTGGATTGGTGCTGGGCTGGAGGCAGAGCAGCAGCACAAGCGGCACAGCAAGCTCGGGATGCGGCAATCTGGAGGCCAGCTGGCCCTGTGCAGGCTCTTCGTTCGCTGGTGTGGAGCAGCGAACGCATGGGGACGTGAACGCTGCGGCTATAAAGGAGCCATTCACCATTGTGTTCCGCATGAAAGGTGGGTCTGAGTTTCCCACGGACCCGGAGCTGCGGGGAGGCTCTGAGCTGTGGTTTGGCAGAGGGTTAGGGATGTGGTGTTGCCTGTCTACCTGCACTCAGAAAACGTGTAGTAGAGTCCTGAAGCATTTTGTTGCCCACGGTGCCCCAGGATAGGCAGTGAATCAGCTCTGGGGTCCCTTCTGAAGTGAACCTGGAGCACTGCAACAGACTGCCCAGGGGGGTTGTGGAGTCTCCTTCTCTGAAGATGTCTAAAACCCGCCTGGAGATGTTTCTGTGAGACTTGGTCTAGGTGATCCTGCTGTGGCCGGGGGATTGGATCTTTTGAGGTCCCTTCCAATCCCTAATGTTCTATGATTCTTTGAACCTGCATACAGATTAGACCTTAGGAAGAAATTGTCCCTGTGAAGGTGCTGGGGGGCTGGAACAGGCTGCCCAGGTAGGTTGGAGCTGCTCCACCCCTGGCAGTGTTCAAGGCCAGGTTGGAAGGGGCTCTGGGCAACTTGGTCTGGTTGGAACTAGATGGGCTTTAAGGTCCCTTCCAGCTCAAACCAGTTGATTCCATATGGATGCTCTGAGTATGAGGGGAGCTGAGCTCAGCAATCCAGGCATCCCCCTTAGCCCCATATTCCCAAGTAATCCCTGTGGGAACCAGGTGCTTCCCAGCAGCTTTCCCAAGTCATTTGGAGGATGAGGAGGATTAGAAAGATGGGGGTAGGGAAAACAATGAGGGTGTCCCAAAGAAGGGAGGGAGAGGGAAATCCCCACACAAAGGGAATCAGTAGGTTTAGCCTCGAAAGACAATCAAGACGCTGCTGGTGATCACTCGGTTTCGAGAGGAGGATAAAGAAGCTATAGAGGTATCCAGGAATTTTTCTCGCTGAAGGGCTGCCCCTGGACTTCTTCAACGGCATTTAGGGACTTGTAAGGAAAAAACACCCATGCAGACCCCTAGGGTCAGTGGCTTCAGCTCTCGTGGGCTTGATGCACCAGACTGCTCCCAGCAGCTCAGCCTCCTGCGTAAAGTGTCTGGTGAACATGGCAGAGGTTAAAATAGAAGAATATAAATTGAATGTCTCATATCAGCAAGAGCCTTGGGAGGACAACGTCTGGTCACAGTACGAGCCTTTGGCTCGGTGCTACAACAGCCGGTCTGGCAGATAAAGTCTTGCTCTGCCTGCCTGCGTAGGGCAAGCGTGTAGCCAGTCACAGCCCCCTGGCTCTGCCCCAGCCGCATCCCTCCCTCCCTCCCTCCCTCCCACACCACTGTGAGTTTCCGTGCCAGTGGGAGCCACAGCCCCTGCTCAGGAAAACAAACCACAGAATCATGAAAACACAGAATCCCACCTGGGAAAGGACCCCAAGGATTATCTGGTCCAACCTTTCTTCACTTCCCCTGAGCATTGGTTTCCCAAAGCTGAAGAAACTCGGCTCTCTCAGGCCTTGGATCATCTTTATGGCCCTTCTCTGGACTCTCTCCAGCCTGTCTATGGGGAACAGAACTGAGCACAGGTCTAGGTGATCCTGCTCTGGTAGGGGGATTGGACTAGATGATCCTTTGAGGTCCCTTCCAATCCCTAATGTGCTGTGATTCCAGGGGTGTCTAGTCCAGCACTGCGCAGAGCTGGATAATGACTCCATCTCTGCTGGTGATGCCCTTGGTGAGTCAACCCAACACCAGCTTTCTGTGCTGCAGCAGCAGCACACTGGTCACTCATCTGGTGCTGGTTGTCCCCCAGGACCACCCCCATCCCTTTCCACGAAGAGACTTCCCAGCCCATGCTGCATTCCTGCAAGACCTTACCCTTGTCCTTGCTGAACTTCATGGTCCTTGTTGCCAAAACAAGCTCACTGCAGGCCTTTTCTGCCAAGCTACTTGCTGCTGCTTAAAGTCTTCGGGGACAGCCCTGCATTTGGAAAGCACTGCATTAGTCACGCAGATTCATTTGCCTTTATTACCTTGGAGTAGCTCTTACTCATGGAAGGCAGCTGACTTACACACATCATGAAGGCGGTCTATAAAACATAGAGCTTCTCCTAGACCATCAGTGAAGCCCTTTTCTGGTTAGAACTTCTGCACCGAAATATCCTCAAGCTTGGAAAAAACCCCAGCAGCTGCAAGTTTGGTGGCCCATGCTATGGGTTTGATGGCCCATCCTATGGGTTGGATGCCACCTTGTGGTGGTTTCGCGAGCTGATGTGTGAGGGAAGATTCTTCACTCGGGATGTTTCCCAAACGTGTTCCTTACATTAAGTTTGGAGAAAGGATGATGATGTTCCAGATGTTCTGCCCGTACCCACCGCTGCTTATCTGCAGCGCTGCCTCCAGACAGCGTCGTCAGTAGATGTCAGTACGAACTCGAAGGCAAACTGTACTCATGTGATAAATACCTACACAACAGGGCGATTAGGGAATGGGCTGAGATGCCCTGACATAACACGTTAATCATAGCTGCCTCATCGTCTGAGGGCATCGACAAACACGTCCACCCAACTGACAGCTAAATGTGCAGGCTGGAGAAGCTCTCGCATCCCCTGGAGAGCAGCTTCTTTCTCCAGCCCAGTAGTTATTAGATCATGCTAGGAGTGTCATAAAGAGCTGAGTTACATCACTCTTTGAAAAGTGGGGCAGGAGAAGTTGCACAGACTGGTGCTACCACAATTCCAACTGAGGGTTTGCTCTTTCCTGAGTAAATGGGTTGCCCTGCCCTCTCAATAATTCATTCAGCCTCATCGGCCTTCTCAGGCTTCTTCCCCTGCCTCAGGTATCTGAATGGCTTCACAGCAGAGCCTACTGGATCACTAGATCTGATGGTAGCATAGCTGGGATGCTGCTGCAGCTGAGCTAATCACTCTTGGGTTTCAGCTTTGCTAATTAACTTCCATGCAGCACTATAATATCAGTCATTTTGTTTTCAGTTCTGGAATCATGGTGGACAAAGATAGTCTGGAAGGAAAGAACCTCTGTGAGCCATGTAGCTCCACTGTGCAGCACAGACACACACCAGTGGTTTGTGTTTCTAAATGAAATTACTCTTGCAGTGACATGGAACCTTTAGAGAGAAGGGGCTTGTCTGTCATTTCTTCAGCAGGCTGAGCAGCTAAGTGAAGCCATTTGCTAACCTGTTCACCAGCTGAGGATGGGGTGCTGCAGCCCAGCTTGTCTGTGTCACCTTCCATTAAGTCCATTCTCACTGAAACTCATCATCTTTGTTCTTTCCTTAAAGCCAGGGCATCTGAATCTGGTCACAGCCCCTCTACAAATTCAAGCGGAATGAAGGATGAGCTCCAGAAAGACTTCCACAGTTGCCTGTCTGAAGACGCTTGAGAGGCAGGACAGTGGTGAGCTGCAGCCTGCACAGCAATGCATCCTCTCTCACAGACAGACCAGAAAAAGCACAAGCTGAGATTTGCCTGATTAAACGGTCTTTTCAGCAAATTTTGGGGTTTGCCAGGTGAACAACACTAGCCAAAGTTTCTGCACCTCAAAAGCTCAACTTCTGCGCCCAGCTAGGATTTGGTTATAAATCGTTTCTTGAACATCCCCTTCCCCATGCACTGCCTTTCTCTGCTGCTGCAGTGGCTGGAGAGAACAGGATCTACCTGCGGGGACGCTGCATCACGGATCATCCATGACTCAAGGAGCATCTCCCACTGGTATTTTAGCGTTCTGCAGGCAGCGGATTATTCATGTTTGTTGGTTTAACTTATTTTTAGTTGACAGAAGCAGTTGCGAGGGGGAGAGGAATGAGAAACAGAAGCCAACAGCATGATGAACTTTTTAATCCAAAATGCTAAAAGAAGCTAAATATTTCCTGTGCTCCTGGTACTGCTTTTTCACATCAGCAGCTGCTGTGTTGTTCCTAAGGACATTGTGCAGTGTTACAGGTAGAGGTGGTGGTGGATCTGTGTGGAAGAGATCCTGTCCACAGCAGCTGATCCGTTGTGGTCACTGCACAGGGCCATGGGTCGACATCAGTTCAGAGAAGCCATCTAGCAACCCAAGCTCAGCCTCCCCAAGCACAAAATGAATCCACAAGTGAGATTTTAAAGCTGCCCCAAGCACAGTAGCATCCAGAATATCATGTTATACTAAAGAAAAGTGCTTGTAAAATCTAGGGTTGTCCTTAAATCAATCACTGGCACTCACTACCAGGAAGGAACCAAAACTGCACTAGGACTGACAACGGTACACAGCGTTGGGAATGTTTCCAGCCACCACAAATGGTGACATGGTTGATTTTTGGTTCCATGAAATGCCAAGACCTCTTCATGCTGCCTGTAGAAAAGACTCACAGAAGCCTTTGTGTGAGCTGAAGCAGTAACTGACCTTCCTTACAATGCTTTGTCTTCCAGCCATTTCAAAACACCTCACTATTGCTCTCTGCTCTTTGTATTATGAGGATCGGGGCTCTCCTCTGAACTCTTGGTTCTTACTTTGACTCCTACTTATCTTCCTAACTCCCCCTCACCCTCATGCAAGGCCATGAAGGGGCAGGAGCAGGGCTGTGTGCTGGGGAGGAACAGAGCGATGTTGCGGCTCAAGATGCCAGATATCACAAAATCGATTGAGTCAGAAGAGACCCTTAAGGTGATGGAATCCAGCTCTGCCAGGTCCCCACTAACCCCTGTCCCTCATCCCCCATCTCCACAGCTTTGCAACCCCTCCAGAGACAAGGACTCCACCACTGCCTTGGGCATCCTGGGTCTGGCCTGGACTGGACAACCCTTGTGGGGCATAAATTGTTCCTCAGGGCCAATCTCAACCTTAAACTGGAGGAGGGAGATTCAGACTGGAGAGAAGGAAGAAATTGTTGACGCTAAAGGTGATGAGACCCTGGCCCAGGCTGCTCAGAGAGGTGGGAGAAGCTCCATTCCTGAAGCCATCCTAGGCCAGGCTGGCCCTTGGGGCTCTGAGCCGCCTGCTCCGGTTGGCGATGTCCTAACTCATGGCAGGGGTGGGCCCAGACGAGCTCTGAAGGACCCTCCTGCTCAGAAGAGCCCCACGGCCTCTCGCAGCTCCCAGGGCAGCCCCGCTTCCCGCGGCCGGACCCCACGGCAACGCCCCCGCGCGTGCGCCACCCCGCGAGCCGCGGCACCCGCCAACCGCCCCGATTCGAATTCGCATCCTCGGCGGCCAATCGCAGCCCGAGGAGTCGAAGTTAGCCCCGCCTCTCCGCGGTCCCTTCGGCCAATCGTGGCATCTGCTGGGTTTGAAAAAAAGTGCGCGCGGCGGATGGGCGCGGCTGGGGCTAGCGCAGCCAATGCCGGGGCGGCAGGCGGTGAATGGGCGGGGTCCGCGCTGAGCGGGGAGGGGGCGTGGTCTCGGCGGGAAGCTCCTCCCCTCCCGACGGCGCCTGAGCCCGCCCCCCCTGGTCCCCCTCAGTCGGAGGCGCCCGGGGTCGTGGAAGCGTCGCGATGAGGGCGGGAGGTGAGAGCAGGACCCTCGGGCTCTTCCCGAGAGGCTCCAGACCTGCTGGGAAAGGCCAGAGGGCGGGGGTCGGGGTGCGGTGGGTGTCAAAGGACCGGGCTCCCGCCGTCTCGCCGCTGATTCCCTGGAGGGCCCAGCCGTGGCGGGTCTGGGCGCAGAGAAGGGTCGCCGCAGGGGGCCCGGAACGAGTCGGCACCTTCGAGCTTGACCGCGGGGAGCGGCTCCGGCTGGAGGGGAGACTCGAGTTGTGGGGGACTCGCCAGCCTCGGGGACCCAAACCTAACTACTGTGTCCTGCTGTGGAGGTGACCCCGGCGGGGAGGGCCGGGGGGTCCCCAGAGGTCACCGCCGGCCTCAGTCAGTGACAAACCGAACATCTCCCGGGGAGAGGAATTTTTCCTGTCTGGAGCACAAGTAACGGACCAGGGTGGGGGTTAACTGGAGAAGAGTAGGCTCAGGGGAGACCTTCTTGCTCTCTGTGACTCCCTGAAATTTAGGAAGTTGGAGTGAGGTCGGGGTCAGGCTCTCCTCCCCAGGATTAGAGGAAATGGCTGCAGGTTGTGCCAGGGGAGGTTGAGGTTGGCCCTGAGGAACAATTTCTGCCCCACAAGGGTAGTCCAGGCCTGGCCCAGGCTGCCCAGGGTAGTGGTGGAGCCCCTGTACCTGGAGGGGTTGCAAAGCCATGGAGATGAGGGGTGAGGGACAGGGGTTAGTGGGGACCTGGTCGTGCTGAGTTAGTGGTTGGGCTTGTTGACCTTACAGGTCTTTTCCAACCTGAACAATTATATGAAACTGAGTTTTCTCTTCCCTGAGTTGCCCCAGTACCCCTAACTCCCCAGTCACTGGGGTGTTCACTCCAGGGTAGAAGGCCACTTCTCTTTCATGGCAATTACACTGCAGCAGTTTGCTCCAGAGAGGTGATATACATGCGAAGGACTACAGGGTTGTCCCTTGCCTGCATCAGAAAGGTTTTTTATCTTCCTGGAGACTGTTTTATAGTCAAAGCAGGTAGCAGATAGTTTCTCTGGGCTGTGCTGAGGTGCAGTTGTGGCATGCAGGAGGTAAATGAAGTTGTAATGACCATCTAACTGAACACAGGTGGTAAAGTTGGGATATGGATGGATTCTCCTCTGTGAAATGAACTTGAGCATGAGCTGTCCCTTCTGAGCCCCTTGGCTTCATTGAATGAATTGAATGAGTCACTACTTTGCAGCTTAATCTTAGGGCACATGCTAAATCTATCTGGAATTGGTGTGTTTGGAGAAGTGTCCTTCAAAGTCTCTGTAGTGAATAGGTGGCCAAGTCAAGACATGTGTTTGTGTGTGTGGTGCTCTGTAGTACCTTTGCCTTGTGCTGTTCCATCGCTAACCAAGCTGTCCTCATATTTCTTTTCCAGTGATTCACTGTAGATGTTCCAGGTGCTTTTCTTTCCCTTCAAAGCGAAGGATAAGGAAACGGCCTCGAGTCTTGACATTATTAAGTCTGCCTGAGGATGTTCTCTTTCATGTTCTGAAAGGCCTTCCTGCTGAGGACATCCTCTCAGTCAGAGCTGTGAGTCTGCCACTGCCCTCCCCTCTGTGATGCTCGGTGGGTTACCCCTGTTCCAAGGAGCTGGCACTGCCCACGGGCTTCTTGTGGTGAAGTACACCTGAAGGAAACCCAGAATACAGACAGGAATTGGAGTTCTGCTGTCCCAGGAGCAATTTTATTTCTGAGTTGGCCAGCTGGGTGCTCTGTGTAAATGTTCCATGGGAATGTTCTGCTGAAACACCACAGCTTGACAAATCCATCTGGTTTGGGCATCGCTTTTCTTAATGGCAGGTAGTGAGTTATGATTAGCTTGCGATTAATTGGTTACCTGTCTAAAACTGAACTGCAAAGGCCTGGTTTTGTGTTGGTCCCTTTATTTTAGTAACTTCTGGTTTCTGCTTGCCCCTGGCAGGTGCACTCGCACCTGAAGTACCTGGTGGATAACCATGCAAGCGTGTGGGCCTGTGCAAGTTTCCAAGAAATGTGGCCTTCTCCAAACAACCTGAAGATGTTTGAAAGGTGGGAGTCAAATGTGTCATGTGCTCAAGGGTGACCCCATCCTGGGGTGGTTAGCAGATCAAGAGAGGTTCTTCTCCCTCTCTACTCTGCCCTAGTGAGACCACATCTGGAGTATTTGGTCCAGTTCTGGCCCCTCAGTTCAAGAAGGACGTGGAGCTGCTGGAGGGAATCCAGCGTAGAGCAACAAGGGTGGGTGAAGGGTTTAACACCTCCTTTATGAGGAAAGGCTGAGGGAGCTGGGTCGCTTGAGCTTGGAGGAGACTGAGGAGTGACCTCATCAATGTCTATAAATATGTGAAGGGTGGGTGTCAGGAGGATGGAGCCAGGCTCTTCTCAATGTCATCTAGTGATAGGACAAGGGGCAATGGGTTTAAGCTGGAACAGAGAAGGTTCCATATAAATATCAGAAGGAACCTCTTCTCAGTGAGGGTGACAGAGGGGGTGTGGAGTCTCCTTTTAAACGTTGTGGAGATGTTTAAAACCCACCTGGATGTGTTCCTGTGCGACTTGGTCTAGGTGATCCTGCTGTGGTAGGGGGACTGGACTAGATGATCTTTCAAGGTCCCTTCCAATCTGTAATGTTCTGTGATTCTGTGTCTGATGTTGCAGAAGAGGGTGATGGAAGGTAGATTGACAATTCTTAGCCCTCAATGGAAGTGGGGGATCCAGCTGTCCCTTTTTGGAGAAATCTTTGTATAGGGTGATGAACAACTGTGGATTTCATGTGAGGTTGCAGTTGATTCCATGTCTAAGCTTGATTAATATATTCATATATATGTAGATCATGTAATACTCACATGGTGTGAAGAGCAAGCTCTCGAACCAGAGCAAGGCCTACTATGTATCCCCATATACCCAAGTTATTTCTCTTTAAGGCAATTAATATTCTGTGTTGGAACATAGCACAGTGACACAGCTTTGTCCCTGGTGTTTCCATAGAAATCATAGGGTTGGAGGGGACCTGTAAATGTCATTTAGTCCAGCCCCCCCCTACAACAAGCAGGGACATCTCTAACTAGAACAGATTGCCCAGAGCCCCATCAAGCCTGACCTTGAATGGCTCCAGAGATGGGGCCTCCACCACCTCTAGGCTACCTGTTCCAGGGATCCACCACCCTTAGCTTAAAGAACTTTTTCCTCATGTCCAGCCTCAATCTGCCCTTTTCCAGCTTCAAACCATGACCCCTTGTCCTATTATTCCCTGCCCTTGTGAACAGTCTTCTCCAGCCTTCTGACAGCCCCTTTCAGGGATTGGAAGGTTGTTATGAGGTCCCTGGGAGCCCTCTTTTCAGGCTGAACAGCCCCCAACTCTCTCAGCCTGTCCCTGTAAGAGAGGTGCTCGAGCTCTGAGTTCAGACCACAAGAACGTAACTGTATGTCGAAGGCTGAGCTGGTTTGGTCGCTTCTTGTGCATTGAAAAAATAGGTATATGTCAATCCTATGATGAGTAAAGTTTGAAAGGACTTCAAATCTGCTTAAAAAGAACCAAGAACATTTGATCTGAAGGAGAGATCTGTTGGCTTAAATACTGAGAGACTGGTTTTGCTTCTGCCTCTTGCCGCTTTGATGCGTGTACCACGTTCCTTCTGAAAGAGGCTGCTCTGTACTCTGGGAAGGGAGGAACATGAGGACATGTCCTTCAGGGTACAAGGACCATGGTGTTATTAGAATCTGCTGCTCGGGCTGTTGTGTGGGAGTGGGGAGCGGTTCTTGGGGACTGTAAGATCATCCTGGGCCATGAGGGTTGCAGCAGAAAATGCCCCAGTGCAGCTAGTGTTTAATGGGATGGAAGCCCCTCTGCATGTGGCTGGTGATCACTGACCCCGCAGCCTGGACTCTGCGGAAGGAGCTCCTTGAGGATGTGGCCTGGAAGCACCTACTGATTTCTCCCTCACACGTCTGTTCTGTCTCCCTCTCAGGGCTGCTGAAAAGGGTAACTTTGAAGCTGCTGTGAAGCTGGGGATCGCATACCTGTACAACGAAGGCTGTAAGTGTGGCCTCCGCGGCTGTGGGGCAGGTGGTGTGACACAGGGAGTCCTAGGTGACCCAAAGGCTTATTTACAGACTGATGGCCTCATCATGAAGCTGGCACTTTCAGTGGCTGCTGACAAAGCAGAGTGGGAAGCATAGAGCCAGTTTGCTGCTCTCTGTGGGTGGTTGATGTCTCGTTCACATTGCTGTCTCTTAGCTTTTAGCTTTCAGTGCAGCTTAAATGACAGCACAGTGCCCAGTTCTGTGATGCATCGCTTGTGGGTTCATGATTAGAAGTCCTCCTTGTAAACTGCTGACCAAACTTACCTCATGTGAGCAAAGGGACTGGTGGGAGATGACAGGAGGAGCCTCCTTGCAGAGAGCAGGAATGCTCCTAGGAAGAAAATGAACTGTGCCAGCCAAAAGCACAACACATACCATTTGGTTTGTACCCTGCTTTGAGCGCTAGTGTCTGCAGAACACCCACCTTCACCCCCAGCTTAGTGTTACATCCTCCTAAAGACTGATCATGGCAAGAAGTTTCTTCTTTCATGGTATTTTAGGCTCTAAAGTGAAGACAGTGTTCAGTCTTTCCTGATCATATCCTGTTGTCTGTCTTGGCCTAACTAGACCAAGAAGAAATTCCTCCCTGTGAGGGTGCTGAGGCGCTGGGACATGTTGCCAAGGGAGGCTGTGGCTGCTCTGTTCAAGGCTGGGGTTGGATGGGGCTCTGGGCAACCTGGTCTGGTGAGAGAGATGTTGTTGCCCATGGCAGGGTGTCGGACTGGATGACCTTCAAGCTCCCATCCAGTCTGATTCTCTAAATGGGTTCTGCCTTTTCTTGTTGTTCAGTGTCTATCTCTGACGAGGGTCGTGCAGAAGTGAATGGACTGAAGGCATCTCACTTCTTCAGCCTGGCAGAGCGTTTGAATGTGTGTGCAGCCCCTTTTATCTGGCTTTTCATCCGTCCTCCCTGGTCCCTGACTGGAAGCTGTTGCAAAGCCGTGGTCTACGAGAGTCTCAAAGCAGAATGCCAGCTGGAGAAAGTAAGATTTCTTTCTGCTCCTGACTTTAACAGAGGCTGGTAGCTGCTTCTCATTAGTTTGGAAAACATTTGTGTCCCCCATGGAGCTCCTGTGCTTCAGTGCCATAGATCAATCATCTTAATGAATTTATTGCCAAGCTATACTTGATAGATCTTTAGTGCTGGAGGCCTGTACTGTCTCTTCTGAGTGATCCAGCACTGTCTCAAAGATAATAAAGCACTGACAAAGGCAAGGGCAGGGGAGCAGTCAGAAGGCAAACAGAAGTGTACTCCAGAATTAATGGCCAAAATTGCTCTTGTTCTTTGTTTATCCTTAACGCTGCTTCATCTCCATGCTCTTCTCAGGCTCAGAAGGGATCTATTCTCCACTGCTTGGCGAAGGTCTTGAGTCTCTTCGAGGTGAGCAGTGTGTCTGCTTTGACGTGCCTGGTGTTTTGATGATGCTGTTTATGTTGATCTAGTAAAAAAGCCAACGCACCAAACGCTCCTCCTTTCCTCCAGCGGCCTAAGAATTTCTGTTCCCATGAGTTTCATTTACGGGTTGTTTAAAGGAACATTATCGACTTAGACTATTGAATTGTCTAGTGAAATTAATTTTGGCTTGATAACGGGCCTGTGGTGTGTTGAAGTCTCAGAGGAAGCCTTCCAGCCGTAATGCACATCAAACTCCAAAGACCTCAGTGGCAAGCAAGCCAAAAAGCTTCAGTCTGGCTGAGGAAAACCACTAACTGCTTCCTGAGCCTGAAGTTTTGTATGGCAGGGCTGCCTCAGGAGTGTTGAGGTGAGGTCTGGCATCCAGTTGGCTGGATCAGAAATACATTCATGCCTTTTTTCTTCCTTAGGATGAAGAAAAAGGAAAAGAATCACTTGAAATGCTTGAAGAATCTTCAAAGCAGGGTTGTTTGAAGAGCTCCTACCTCCTTTGGGAAAGAAACAGAAAGGCTGCTGTGAGTAGTGGAGTTGATCTCAGAACAACTTTTTCATAGAATCATTAGGGATTGGAAAGGGACCTCAAAAGATCATCCAGTCCAATCCCCCTGACCCAGCAGGATCTCCTAGACCAAGTCACACAGGAACAGATCCAGGCGGGTTTGAAACATCTCCAGAGAAGGAGACTCCACAACCGCCCTGGGCAGCCTGTTCCAGTGCTCTGTCATCCTCACTGAAGAAATTCCTTTTTGTATTTATATGGAACCTCCTATGTTCCAGCTGACACCCATTGCCCCTTGTCCTGTCACTAGATGCCATTGAGCAGAGTCTGGCTCCATCCTCCTGTCACCAACCCTTCACATATTGATAGATATTAATGAGGTCACCCCTCGGTCTCCTCTTCTCTGAGCTCAAGAGACCCAGCTCCTTCAGCCTTTCCCACAAGGGAGGTGCTCCACTTCCTTCATCATCCTCACTGCTCTACGCGGGACACCCTCCAGCAGCTCCATATTTTTCCCCCTAACTTCTGCCCCTCTGTTAGGTGTAAGCTGCTCAGAGCTGACCTCATTCATAAACATGGAGAGCGCCAGGAGCTCTCTCAGCTGCACTTTAGTGTCTGCATCGGTGTTTAAAGAGACTGAGGCTCTGAGCAGTTGGAGCTAAGGTGTAAGAAGTTCCATTACACTGGCTGTACTACAGGCACTGCCCAGATAGAGATCAGGGTGAGGGCTGCTTGCACTGACACTAATAATTCTGTCAAGGGTAGTGGGATTCTGTGTAGCCCATCTCCTTGCCTGGGAGACCTTGGGCAGTAACTACAAAACATCCCTTAAAAACAGTGTGGTTATCCTGTTGAGAAACAGGCTGGTTGTTTGAAATAATAGATGTACCCATGGACATATTTTCTTTGGATACTAGCATTGCAGTCCTTCTGTTTGGAGCATAAACATGTAGTGGGTTTTGAAATGTCTTTGTCTCTGTAGATGTCAGACCCTGGCAGATACCTCCAAAGTCTCAGGAAGCTACGAGACTACGCAGCTAAGGGCTGCTGGGAAGCACAGGTAAGGCTGTCTGTCCCCAGGAAAACAGACTTGATAGTCAGTCTTTTCTCTGCTACTGTTGTCGGTTTGGTCTCTCCTCCCTTTAGACACAGGCTCAGAAATGCTGAGCAGGACCTATTTGTGCAGGGGTGTGGTTAACATGCAAGGTACCCCCTCCACCATTGCAAAAACCTGCTTGTCTGTGGTTCAATCACAGAATCATTAGGGATTGGAAAGGAAATCAAAAGATCATCTAGTCCAATCCCCCTGACACAGCAGCATCACCTAAACCAAGTCACACAGGAACATGTCCAGGTGGGTTTTAAACGTCTCCAGAGAAGGAGACTCCACAACCCCCCTGGGCAGCCCCTTCCAGGGCTCTGTCACCCTCACTGGGAAGAAGGTCCTTCTCATATTTATATAGAACCTCCTATGTTCCAGCTCACACCCATTGCCCCTTGTCCTATCACCAGATGACGTTGAGCAGAGCCTGGCTCCATCCTCCTGGCACCCACCCTTCACATATTTATAAACATTCATGAGGTCACCTCTCAGTCTCCTCCAAGCTCAAGAGACCCAGCTCCCTCAGCCTCTCCTCATAAGAGAGGTGCTTGACTTCATTCATCATCCTCGTTTCTCTACGCTGGACTCCCTCCAACACCTGCATGTCCTCCTCCAAGCGAAGATGCACCTTGTGATGGACTTAAAAGTCTGTCCCCAAGTAATGTGTTCAACATCTCAGACAAACTAAGAGCTACTGATTCATGTAGTTTGACTTGTTCTTCCTGTTTTCAGCAGGAGAAAAACAGGAGCATCCTGTGCTGCTGCAGTTTGCATTTGGACATAAAAAGCCACCACTTTTTTTGTGTGTTCTCTCTACTACAGATGGCTTTAGCTAAAGCTTGTGGCAATGGAAACCAACTGGGAATAGAAGCAAAATCTTCCAGTGAAATGGTATCTCAGATCTTTCAAGCTTCCCTTCCTGTCAGCAAGCAAAGTATCTTCACTGTGCAGAAAGGAATGAATGAAACCATGAGGTAAAAACTCAGATCCAGGGCTGAGCCACCCAGCAGAAACCATAGGGACCCCTACGTCCATAGCACGAAGCAAATCATAGAATCATTAGGGATTGGAAAGGACCTCGAAAGATTATCCAGCCCAATCCCCCTGACACAGCAGGATCACCTAGGCCAAGTCACACAGGAACACACCCAGGCAGGTTTTAAACGTCTCCAGAGAAGGAGACTCCACAACCTCCCTGGGCAGCCCCTTCCAGTGCTCTGTCACCCTCACTGGGAAGAAGTTCCTTCTCATATTGATGTGGAACCTCCTCTGTTCCAGCTCACACCCATTGCCCCTTGTCCTAGCATTAGATGCACTGAGAAGAGCCTGGCTCTCATTACTCTGAAAATCATGGAATGAGAAGAGCAGAAGCAGGCTGGATGCCTTCACTAGTCATCAAATAATTAGAGAAAAAGAATGGAAAACACTCTACTTATAAATTAGCACCAAAAACTACACTTTCCACTGCCTATAAAGGAGAATTGCACAAATTCCCAGTGCCTTGTAACTTTGCTAGCCACTGGTCAGTACCCCAGAGAAGCAAAGCAAATGCTCGCACACCTCTGACACAGTTTTTGACAGACTTTCCTTCCTCAGACACTATCTTGGGGCTTTCACAAGAGAAAACAGCAGCGCTGAGACGGATTTGCACTGGTGACTCCTGTCACCCAGAGCAGACATCACTGAAACAGAAGTGGCAGGGTAAAGCTAAGCAAGCAAACCCCATTATTCTATGCAGTAGGTAGAACAGAATTTGGCAACCTGTGAGCACGGCAGGATGCTACTAGAAACAGAACCACAGAATCACTCTGGATGGAAAAGACCCCTGGGATCATAAAGTCCAATCATCTACCCCATGTTACAAGTTCGCCCCCAAATCACACCCCTCAACACCTCATCCAAACCATCGTTAAACACATCCAGGGACGGCGACTCAACCACCTCCCTGGGAAGCCCATTTCAGTGCCTGACCACCCTTGCTGAAAAACCTTCTTCCTAATATCGAGTCTAAACCTCCCCTGTTGTAACTTGAACCCCCTCCCTCTTGTTCTATCACTAACTGTTTGTGAGAAGAGGCCAGCACCAACCTCTCCACAACATCCTTTCAGGCAGCTCTACAGAGTGATGAGGTCTCCTCTTCCTCAAACTAAAGACCCCCAGCTCTCTCAGTCTTTCCTCGTAAGATTTACTCTCCAGGCCCTTCGCCAGCTTAGTTGCCCTCCTCTGCACCTCCACATGTCTCTTGTATTTAGGTGCCCAAACCTGGACACAAACTTTTGAAGATCTGTGGGACAGAGCAACAGCAACAGCAGTGTGGTTTCCCTTCAGTACCCAGCCAATCTGTTTCCACACCGGCACCTGCCAACACCCCAGAACAATGACCTCTCTTCACACCCGGTCAACAGGGGGTGTTTGTTTGCTTGTGCGAACGAGCGGTTATGGAAAACATCACCTTAGCAAAACTGGGGCTTCCCGCAAAGGTCACCCCAGTATTTCTCCTCACCAAAGTGTCAACGTTCTGTTTCAGAGAATGTGTTGGACTGGTTTTGTTTTGCTTTAAAAGCATTTTCTTATTATGCTTTAATATCTGTCTTATAGCCGCCTCACTGTTTATTTGTCTGACTGCTTCTCTTCGCAACGTGAATAGCTTTGGGGAGGATGGAAACTAATGACCTAGCTAAGGTTTTAACCCAGATCCCCGAGTGTTGTACCAGCTGTGCTATTAGGTTAACTGGCTGAATCTCCTCGGCCCCTCTCTCCGACGTTACAACCCCCAGCCTATGCATTGCATGCAATAATCTTTACATTCTTTCCCATCCCTAAACCTCCCTCTGCTACCGCCTAGCCTTGAAATTCATATAATCTATCACTGATAAATTAGAATCTGGGGAAGGATCAGACAGATTACCCAGATGGTAGGTGGGGAAGAAATACCCAAACTTTCCTAATGAAATCCTTGTGTAACGCTCTCTGATGTAAATTTTAAGTGCTACACTGAGGGCAGGGAAGGGGAGACATCTGTGGAGATACTGATGCACAGACGAAACAAACAAACATTGCTCATCCGCTATCTTATACCGAATTTGCTACCACAACATACCTCATACAAGGTGCTTCTACTATGGTGCTTGGAAAATCAGGGCCATGGTGAACTGCAGCACAGAAGCACCGCACCCTGCCCTCCCAATCGCCCCCGAGGGGAACCCTTCATTTCAGTAGGTAGGCTTGGGCTGCTGGAATGAATCTGAGCAGTAGTACGACAAACCTGAGGAGTCCATCTGCTTTATACAACCGACGTTTCCTTAACAACATGCCAACTTAGGAAAATCACAGAAGACAGCAAAGAAAGAAGAGCATGACTTAGTGTGTAATGGGCAAGGTCTGCAGGCTTCACGGTCTAAACTTCACGTTTGAACTATTTACCCTTCCTGAAGACTCCTGTTCAAAGGAGCTCTGGCAAGGGGACTGGACTAGATGATCTTCTGAGGTTCCTTCCAATCCCTAACGTTCTGTGATTCTGTGTTCCACCATCAACTCAGATCTTCCTTTTCCACGAAGTAAATACATTGAGATAGGTGTGGGTTGTGTGGACCAGACTAAAATACACACGATGTGTCTTTTCTGTCTCACACGCACGTGTAAAATACATCACAGTATTTTTTCAACCATACAAAATTGGCTCCTTGTTCCAAATGCCTCCACCTCAGTCTTATTTTACCACAATTTATGATCTGACTGATTCTTTCCCTTCCTTGATTTGCAGCTGTTCCCTGGTGAGTGTTTATCCTGCAGCCTTTTGGGATCCTTTGAGATGGAAGGAACTATCCAGTATTAGCTGTTAACACATACAATATATAGATATCAGCTCAGTGCCCTAGATATTAACTTAAAAAGACAGGAAAGGCCTTTTAGACTTGATATTAGGAAGAATTTTTGCATGGGAAGGGTGGTCAGACACTGGAACGGGCTTCCCAGGGGGGTGGTTGAGTCGTCATCCCTGGGAGTCTTTAAAGATGGTTTGGATGAAGTGTTGAGGAATCGGTTTTAGGGGTGAACTTGTAAGGCAGGGTAGATGGTTGGACTCAATGATCATCATCATAGAATCATTAGGGATTGGAAGGGACCTTGAAAGATCATCTAGTCCAATCCCCCTGCCAGAGCAGGATCACCTAGAGCAAGTCGCACAGGAGTTTTTTCCAACCAGAGTGATTCTGTGATTCTTAGATCACAAGATCTTTATTTTTTGAGAAGCTTCATAAAAAGCTTATCGTAGGTACTGAGGGAGCAGACTGTGCTGGAAACAACGGTGCTGTGGAATGGGCAGACCCACAGGCAACTCCCATGTTTACGGGCCATGATGGGAAGCTGGGATTATACCCAGCAACATTAGATTGAGCCTGGTGACAGGAACAGTGACTGTCACTCTGTCAAGTTCTTCATCAGCTTATCTCGCTCCCTGAGCCCAGAGGCAGGGAGTCTGACGGCTGCCTAATGAAGTCAGTGGGAACTTTTCTGTTGAGACGCCTCTCTGCTGGTACCTATATAAACTCTCTCCCAATAACTCAATTCCGCTCCCTAATTCCAAAAAGAAAATCCCCATTTTAGTTTAAAAAATGAAATAAAGATTCATCCCCGAGTATAATAAGATTTTACACCAACAAGAAGAAAGCAATGCCCAGCTGCTAGTATACAAAATTCACTTCGGAGACCTGACTCTGGGGTTTGACTGCGCAGATACTATTATCTACTTCCACTCCTACTTGGGCAGTTTTGCTCTCTCCCAGTGAGGCTTGTCACACGTAAATCATACCCCTTCCTCCTCCAGTACTTCGCTCAGACGGTCAATATGTATGATGCATATTTAGTGGAAGCCACAAGTAATCAGATCAGCCCAAAGCTGAGGCTCGCTGGTATGTGTTTGAAATCCAAGCACAGTCTGAAACCAGCATCCTGCAATGGCAACAGATTTCGTTAGGAATTAATCTGCTTTGGCAGAGTAACATGATTTCTGATACTCGTGGGCTAAACAAGCAGGTCTTTCTGCAACGCCTGAGAGACAAACAGACGCAAAACATTCCCTCCCAGAGCTCAGAGTGAAAACCAGTGGCCTTTTATCCTAAATTACTAATCAAAGCAGTCGCACTGAAAGCTTTTTTGATGTGCGCTGCTACATGTTGTAGCGCAGGTAGAAAACAGGGGGTCTTGGGTGCTATTCCAAGTGAAACAGCAAAGAAAAATACTGTGCATTCACCTGAAAACCTGCTCATCAGAGCAGCGTTACGTCTCTGTTCACTTTGCTTCTGCTGCTACGATCTAATCAAACATACAGCAGTAAAAACAGATGACGGCCTGATCCTTTCCAAAGGCTGTCGATAAATTTAGCGCTCACCAAACTGAGACACGCACGTCGCTTTTTGAGTCACCAGAGCTTAGCTCATGGCTCCACTGCGTGGCTTTGCCTTCACACACAGATCAGACCCGCATGTTCCAGTGCATCACGTTCTTCACCACGTGGCTTGAGATGAACATGGTGTTTTACAGAGTTAGGATGGCAGTTTCAACTAAGACCCCCTCCCTGCAAGATGCACTTTTCTGGCTGTTACTTTGTCTCACCCCAGTTTTCTGGGTATGAAGATTTCCTCCCAGTCTGGCATGGTGTTCCTGCAGACCAGCTGCAGCTCAGCTCCTCTGTGCTGACCCACTTGGAGAACGCTGTGCGCAGAAGAGGCACTCAAACATACCTGTGGCTTCGCATGTCTCAAGCATCTTTCTTTAAGAGCCTGAAACACTTCAGTCTATATCAAGTAAACTTATTACCAAGTCTGATTTAACCTTAAGTGGTGTCATCGTTAACATGGCAAGCAGAAGAATTTTAATGACAAGAATCACTTCATTCTCTAGCTCCTCGGTGCTCTGAATAGAGCCCAAATCCCCAAATGAGAGCAAAAAACCCCTATTCTCAGGGAAAAAGTCTTTTAAGATCTAAAAGCAAACCACCCTATCTTTTTTTTTTTTGCTGCAATACGAATTCTTTGATCTATTTTCTTCCTTCTAGATTAGTTTTTTAAGAAGAAAATAGATCTCACAAAAAGAATCTCTACCATCAAATGTCAGTAATAAGCCATAATCGTGATCAGGAATCGTAAGTGCAGAATACCCAGTTGGTGCTCTGTCTCCTCCACACGAGCACAAACATTTATGTTTTGTTAAAAGAAAATACGTGCCTGTGGAATTTATGTCATGACTGTGTACAAACAACGCTGGCAAAGCAGTTAACGGGGAGAAAAATACCTGTATGAAACCTAATGGGCAAATTAGGAGATTGTAGTTACAGGAATTTAGTTTCTATTTAATGTTTTCTGTAGGGAAGCACAAAGAGAACATCAAGATGCCTGATCACATCCCATCTGTTACTACCTCTTGCTGGATAACATCTTGGCTGCTGAGAAAGCGATTTAAACTTACTACATTGCAGCTACTGATAAATATCACTCCTGCAAAGATCTAATACTAAATCAGGACTAGATCTGAGGATGAAGCTAACAAGCAGCAGTGTCAAAAAGACCCAAACTTTGCTCGGTACAGCGCCTGTACTCCCCACAAGCCTGCGGTTTCTTCCTCCCTGTCCCTGCCCGTGACAGGGTTTTAACAGAGCATAAAACTGTATAAATATGTGAAGGGTGGGTGTCAGGAAGATGGAGCCAGGCTCTGCTCAGTGGCATCTAGTGATAGGACAAGGGG
>JAOXOE010048406.1:0-36162 GCA_028565055.1 Phoeniculus purpureus | reverse complement strand
AGCTCTGTGGTAACGGGTTGGACTTGATGATCTATGAGGTCTCTTCCAACCTTGGTAATTCTGTGATTCTGTGATTTGTAGGGAAGCATACAAGTCAGATCTTGTGATGGAAACAGCCTTTTAAAACTTTACTTTGAAGAACAAAATAAAACACAGTCAAGTTTTTTATAAAATATCAAAGAAAAAACCCCAAGACAGAAAATTCCAAATGTTTCTTCTTAGATGACTTCCAACACAAACACGAGCCATGAACATATCTATCTTCTGTCTCTTGGTTAGATGCTCTGTATATACAGTGTCAAATGCATGCGCTTCCAAGAAATGAATCCTGGTCAAGTGATAAAGAATGGCTCACTAGAACCTCATGAGCTCATGCTGTGTTGTATCACCCTGTTATTTTATGAACGACATTCAGTCACCTTGTGTATAAAAAAAACACTAAGAAGACCATTTGTGTATTCTTTCAAATGGAAATATTTGAAGTCTGCCATCAGATTGTAGCTTTCTATCAAAAAATTAGCTCACGCACTGTAAATATTGAAATGTGGCAAAAGTGCCACTAGAGTCAGAGCTTCACGGACATCGTCTTTTGGAGAGAAATGCAAGTTCTAAAAATAGCTGTTGGACAACTGGAAGAGAAATAACTTACTTGCATTAAGAAAAACCACAAATGCAAAGAATGAACTGGCGTGTTAAACTATACGATAGCGTAGATATATGCTGGTAGTGTCTGTGTTAGGGTGGCTGGTGGACAGTATTTTTTCTTTTTAGCAATATACTGTTACAAATTTAACCTGTGGTTATAGAATTACTGGAAAATGCAGTTCTTAAACACACCATTCTGAAGCAAGACCTACATTTGTCTGTCTAAACTGTCTGGTATTTTCATACACAAAGTTGTACATATAGTGGGCCATCACCAGTTTTTGAATGAAGATGGCTGCCACGTGTATGCCTTGCAAAGAGTTTGAACTCCAGTGTGGGTTTTATTCTTATCATGAAAATCCTTATTTCCTCAAGAACTACCCGTAAGAAATCTTTGTATAAAACCAGATAATTTTATTGTCTCTGAGGTACAGAGTTGAGGTACAGTTGTAGTAATAAATATTTCTCTCAAAAACAGTAGTTCTGCCAAGGTCTAACATCAGCTCCCAAAGCCTTTTTAACACTGTTCCATGTTCTTATTTTTAGAGTTACATCTTGTGGAACTGATATAATGAATTATTTATCATTGAAGAAGAATATTTCAAGTACTTTGAAAGTAAAACTTATGAGAGAAAAAACAAGAAAAGAAATGGCAAAAATAAAAAAGTCCTAAGGTAAAAAAGACTAATAACTTTCTAAGATTTTATATGAGTCAGGAGAATGAATAAGGAGCTAACATGAAGGAACAACTTTGCTAATGACAGAACAGATCAAGCAGAATAGAATATTTGAGTTGGAAGGGACAGACAACAATCATCTAGTCCAACTGTCTGACTATTGTAGGGCTGACCAAAAGTTAGAGCATGTTAAGGGCATTGTACTAATTAATTTAAAACACTGACTGTCTTGAGGGATCAACCATCTCTCTGGGAAACCTATTCTAGCATCTGAATATTCTCTTGATACAGAAATGTTTCCTAATGTCTACTCTAAACCTCTTCTGATGCATCTTTGAACCATTCTCATACGTCCTATTACTGGATCCCAGGGAGTACTTCCCCCTCTTCAGAAATCTGAGAGAGAAATGAGGTCACCCTTCAGCCTCCTTTTCTCCAAACCAGACAATACAAAGTGCTTAGCCCTCTGACACTGTCAGACAGAAAGCTCAGGATTACTCTAAAATTTTATTGAATGAGAAGGTTATAATCTGCTATATTTCTCAAATTCTGGTGGAGAAAAGAATTTTCAGTTTGATAGATTAGAAAATAAATTTCTGGGGGCTCATGAAATATTTTCTACTGAAAATGTTGAAATAAGAACAGGGCACATTTTCTTTGTATTAGCAGGATGGACAAAGAAAGTGAAAATATTCATTGTGTTCATTAATGGCTTCAGTACTTAAATTTGTATGCTTCTTGCAAAATTGCTATTGTTGCAGTCCCCCCTGCCACACACACTTCCAAGGTGGTGGAGTGTGGGGAAGATGGGTCTGCTGCGGCGCAGCCCTGGCCCAGACCCCAGCCCGTGTCCCACTCCGGACCCCGTCCTGGCTCTGGTTTGGACTTGGACCCCAGCCCCACTTCGCCAAGGGGAGGGATGCGGCGGCTCTGAGCAGCTCTGACCCTGGCTCAGCAACAGCGGCGCTGGGTTCAACCCAGCCAAGTCTGGTTCACCATGGACCAGAGAAGCAAGACCTTAGTGCTGATCTACCATCCCTCCCTACCATGGAGCAGCTGTTCAGCAACCCCTGGCGAGCTGAAAGAATTCCTCCCTTTCCCCCTGGAGCTGAGACGGGAGGACAGAGGAGAGGGAAGGGTCGCAGAACCGTTTCTACCACTTTTGCGGAGTGTGGAGGGGCCCCTACTGACATAGCCATGTGGTCAGTCTCCGTCTTGGGTGCTGCATGTGGCTGGGGCCATGCAGCCCCCGCCACAGCCATCTTAGAGAGCGCTGATCAGCAGGAAGAGAGATTGTCATTTCTGCCACTGAGGAAAACTGGGGATGCTCCCAAATATTGGGAGAATTCCCTCAGGCTTAGCTGAAGAAAGCAGAAGGACTCAATAATCCTTAAACCTTGGGCATGGAAGACAGAGTCTTGGTTCTTTGTTTGAAAGCATGTCTCCTGCATTGAGCGATGCAGTTCAGTTGCTGAGGAATGAAGCTTGCCTGGTGAATGTTGAGCTGGAGAAGCTACACTGAAGAACTGAAGAATCCACCAGTCTGGACAGCTGAGGGTGCCACTGTTTGCAGGCAAGGGTGACACATGCATAATAGACAGGGTGATGGTACTTGTCTTTACTTGACTGACATGTTCTTTTCCCAGGTCTCCAATGTGAAAAAGGACTGACATGACAGTGATCTCCCACTGTATTTTTCTCAGAACATGTGATGGCATTTGTGACAGGGTTTCTAGTTTGTGTGCACTAACTTGGTTAACCTTTTCTTCATTCTTTCTGTATACAGTTATAGAGTTAATAAATCCATTTCCATTTTCCCTAAGCTATCCATTGTCTGGTGAATTTTATCTGTGATCTGATCGAGGCCTAACTGCTTTGTTTTCTTTTCCTTTAATTGTGGTCTTGAGCCCACCACAACTATTTACTTAAAAATGCTTGTGGTCAGATTTTATACCAGCAAAGAACAAAGAAAATGCCAAATTACAAACCTATCTCGTAATCTGAGGGGTTTTTCTTTTCTCATCTAATTCCACTGAATAGCTTTTGCAATTGAACACATTTTTTGCCCTTTCAAGGTCACTCTTATTAAATTAAGGTAGTGTTTAATTTTTTAGCTGCCCTACATTTGATATAGAAGCAAACTGTATGTGTGAAATAATTTTCCTGCCAGTCAGAAAAAATGGATTTAATTGGCTTTTATCTGGAATCACATCATTAAACTTCAAGAAGATTCATTATTAATTATTTACAGGGCACATATCCTGTTTCATCCAGTTCACAGGCTTAAATATTTGGACTTCAGAGCACAGTATTGTAACAGTTCAGTTCTCACCAAGGGATGGGGAGGTGAAGGATAGAGTGAAAATATACAACACTTTTAGGAAGTGTTTTCTCTTTTATAAAGTTAGTGGCAATGAGAAGTGATGGTGTAACACAACTGTGTTCACCTCAACTTCACTTTATAAGTTTAGGTTTAACAAAGCAAAAGTAACTGTCATAAAATAACTCTGAAAGAGCGCAGCATGTCTCCTCCACAGTGCTCTTCATCAGTTCTGACTCAGAAAATGGTGACTGCCTCGAAGGGCGGTCTCTTTAGAAACTTAATAGTGCAGTTCAGTGAAGACTAAGCCATAAGGGTTACAAGGATTCAAACACCACAAGACCTAGTAGGGAAGCTGTTATAATTGGCTTTCCACTGTTATCCTTAGCTATAAGTTATGTGTCACTACCAGAAATTCTTGAACTCCTTGTGGGCTTCAAGAACATTTGAAGATACGAAATGACAGAGTAAAGGCCTATAGTGTGTGCAGTAAGAATTGTAGAATTCTGCTGCTTGTGGATGCAGCCAAATAGCATTGTTCTTCAACATTTTAGAGCAGTAAGGATGTACTTGGAAAAAATATAGAAGTATAAGTTTCATCTGCACTGGCTTTCTTCTAAAGCCATTCTTCAAGCTGAGTATTCTTGAAAATTGTCACTGGTTGTGTAAGACTGGACAAGCTACAGAGGATCTCTTTTTCCCTAAGGAAATGAAAAAGAAATTTGCCAGACCTTTGCTGACATTGGAAACTAAACCAGTTTTAATTATAGTATTAATAATAATAACAACAACATTAACAACAGCAATAGAAAGATTATAGAGCTCAAGATGTCAATACCCCCAGGGGCAGCAGGAGGAAAGTGCCTCTAGATGTAAACCAACACAGAATATCAATCAGTGTCAGAGTGGTGGTACAGGGCTATAGGTCAGGGTGGCAGTACGGCAGCAGGAGCAAAGGCAGTGGCAGAATTAGGTCAGACAGCAGCCATGAAGGGTTGACTTCTGTGATTTTAAAGGAACTGTTGGGATGTGCCACTCCTTCAGAGTCAATGAGATGGGTCAATATGGGAGGAATATGCAACTGGCTGTCTGACATGCCTTTGCTGCACTGATGTGTTTGCTGGGGCATGGGGGACATGGCACTCCCAGGGTGTGCATGCACACTCTGGGACAAATCCAAAGGTAAACTCTTTATCTTAAACCAGACAATAATTATCTATCTTTGTTGCTGTAAAAGTTCTACTTTAAAAGAAAGTCAAATGAAAATAAATGCTTTGTGTCACAGCCCTCTGTTTCTGCAACAAAAAAACAGCAGTTTATCTTTGGATGAAGGCGAGATGAGTGTCTACCACTAGTAATACTGCTACTACAACCACTACATCCGTATTTCTTTAGTATAGTTGTATCTGGCATTGATTGAATTAATATTAAGACAACACAGAATTGATCAAAATCTATCAAGAGTTTGTTTTGTGGAGGACTTTACTACCACATGCTCCTTTTCACCTCAGAATACTGTTCTACTTTAGGAAGGAAATCGTTTAGGAAGAAATTACTCGGTCTCAAATTGGGAGTGTTCAAATAGAAAAAAGATTTGCATTGAAGCACTTTGAAGTAAGCAGATTATCTAACTGACCCCACACACATAAAAATTTGATGGTTTAAGTTTTATTTCTGCATAAACATATTGGTCTGGGAAATAGTACATTTCTTTTCAGTAAGACCTGGCTATGCTGTCAGAATATTAATATATAATTAAGCAGTCAATGAAGAATATACACTAAAACATTAATGCTAGAAGGATTTATTTTGTTGAACTGTTTTTATTGAATCACAAGTTCCAATAGTAAATGGACAAAGGTTTTTACATAGACTAATGATTTCCTGAAATATCTGTTTTGATTTCCTGCAATTTTATTTTTATCCTTAAGATTGTGTCACTAATAGGTATCTCTCCCAGCAATTTTTAATAATAAATTCTATAATAAAAATATTATAGAAAATATAATATTTTTAAAAAGAGAAAAATAAACCTTATTGTTCAAAGCCAATTTATTTAATGGCCACATCCTAAGTAGGAAAAGCACCAAACTGCTTAGAATTGTTGTACCTATATTTGGACTTCGGTCACAGAGATCCTCAGTCTTCAAATAGACTCTGTGCTCTCTGTCAGTGTCTTACTAGTTCTTTGTTCACATATCTATTTTCCTTTAAAATATCTACAGGTAGGTCAGCTACTCAGAAAGAAGAAAGGGTTATTCTTTCCTTGTAAAGCAAGTAAGTGTACCTAGAAGACTTCATATGGCTATAGCAGCAAATTACAGAAACTAGGAACTAGGAAACTACACTGCAAGCAGAGACTGAAACAAGAAAATTATTAGACACCTTAAGGGAATTCAACTCATGAAATAACTGAGTTAATTAAAAACATGCATGAGAGATGAGCCACACTACAAAGACATTAAAAGAAGGAGGAAAGCTGCCTATAAACTTTTTTTCTTCAACTTGTATTCCTACCTTACTTTCTTAGTCAGTTTTCTTCATTTATTAGGTTTTTCTCATAGGGGAGCTCCCTGCAAGGAAAAAAATACAGTTACTTCAAAGGTCTTCCTGCCTCAAGATGCATTTACAGTGACCTAAGATGTATCTTCTTGAAATTGTGCAAACAACCAAATTTCTGCTCCTTTTCCACCTGAGAGCTAGTTAAACCATTTGATTGTTACTTTATCCCATGTTATTAAGCATAATGAGAATTTATACATTTTCCCTCTGAATAATTTGGGTAGGTATAATTGGCTTTGCTTATCTTGAAATCAAGAACTGATAAAATACACTAGCCATATAAACCTTCCTATTAGGCAAGCAGAATGGCAACTTACTGAGTGGAAAGATATCCAAAACATTTGTCTTTGAGGATTTGGCAATTTTGCTCAGTAATATTAGAAGAAATATCTTTATGCAAAAGTTTTAAATGGTAGTATTTTATTTTTAAAAAAGAATAAACTTTTCTCATTCCTATTTAAAACACACAAGAAGCATTATGGCCTTATCCTTTATTTAGTAATTACATCTTTGCAACTTTCACACAAGTCATAGAAAACAGACATCAGACAATTTAATGAATCAAATAAGCTTTCAAGAGAATTAACTAACTGCATATTCTAGATATACACAATGATTGAGGTGCTTATAAGAATGGGGTTTTGTTGCATGCAAACTAGAACATCCGACCAAACAAAGCTGAGAGCTAGATACAGGGTATAAAAAGAATAAATGTGATTCTTAAATTTATAAGGACAGGCAACTAGACTAAGGAATTCCAGGTTTTTCAGTTCCAGAATCAAGTTATTTCCACTGTTTTATCAGATTACTTAATTCTAAAATGCACAAAATATCTCTTGAGCTTTCACTGCTTGAGAACTACAAATGGAGTTCCCTTCCAACTAAATATATGGTTTGCCTTATGATTTATCTTGATTTTTCCAGATTTAAGTAGATACATCTCAGTTGTTTCTCTTGCTAGTTGACTCAAAACATCATAGCTTTTAACTTAAGGAGGAGTACTTTTCGAGGAAAGGATTCTGCTAGACTATGTCTTCTGTGACTGCAGAAAGAATAAAAATTAGATTTTCAATATTCTTTTATAAGCACTGCTTGTGAGCACAGTGTTTTGAGGTACACTGGGAAGTTTGGGGTAAGCATCCTACAAGTATCCAAAATTAAAGCTCTCTGTGGTGGAAGGCGGTGTATAAGAGGTGCTGGAGCAGGTCCAAAGAACAACAACAAGGCTGGTGAAGGACCTGTAGAACAAGCCTTATAAGGAGCAGCTAAGGTTGCTGGGGCTGTTTAGTCTGAAGAAAAGGTGGCTAAGGGGAGACTTATGGCTAGACCTTATGGAAGGAAGTTGTAGAGAGGTGGGTGTTGGTTGGTTCTCAAAAGTGACAAGTGATAGGACACAAGGAAACAGCCTCAATTGCACCAAAGGAAGCTTTGATTAGACATTATAAAACACATTTTTATTGAAAGGATCATCAAGTTTTGAAACAGACTGCAGTTAATCCTTTATAAAAAACAACTTTAAGTGACAAGAAATGTGTTATATCAGATCAGGATTCCTTCAGATTATTCTATCAAATGTTTTTGAGAGTAATGTTTCACTTACCTCATAGAACTGTATTCAGATATGAAATTTTTAGACCTTAGGTGACTCTCTTCTGAGATGTACAGAGGCACTCATTTCCTGACCTGATCCACTACGTAAAGAGGTCTGCTCACATCAGAGATAACATGGAGCTTCTACAGAACCTTTATATGTTGCACTGACTACAGTCTGCTGCTGCTATTTCATGTGGGCATCACAGATACAGCCTAGAGCCCACCAATACAAAGTTTAGCTTAGTACCACACTATTCTTAGCCAGGTATGGCCTGCATTTGCTAATATATAATTGCTGCATTAATAAATAATTTTTAAGCTGTTTGTTTGAAGAGTCCCTTTGTGTACATTCAGTACACATGAACAGAAAAGCCCCAGTGAGGGAGAGTTGCAGGGGATGCAGGTGGTCAAGCCTTTTGCTGGTTGCAGTGCTAGGACTGTTCATAGAAATAATTGATTTTAAATGGTAGACTATTTTAAGACAACATGGCTCTCATTTAATTTGCCTACAACCTGCCTATTGCATTAATTTCAAAGCATGATGTAGAGCTAGTGAGAATGAGAGGTTCTATCTTTATAGACTCAAAAAATTCATTTCTTTGTGTGCTCACAGGTCTTTAGCAAAGATCACTCCCCACATGTGTTTTCTTGATGAGGCTTGACCCTAAGTGAGTTTTTAAAGCTCTTGCTGTCTGAGAAATCTGGCAATTAGTGAAAGTAGGGTGGCAGTGGAGTTTAAGCTGAAAATCTTTCATGTGTGAACCACTGAAATTAATTAGATAGAAACAGTATTTAATTCCCACTGAGCTGGATGGAACTCAAACCCTACAGGTGAAAGATTATCTTCTTTATTATTAATAAACTCTTTATAAGTCATAATTTAATAATCAATGTTAAAAAAATCCAGAATTCAAAAAATTGAATTACTGCAAGGTAAATTCATCAAATCAAACTTGCTCTGTTTTAGCGATTAAATAGACAAACTTTTTAATTATCTGGCCACAAAGACAAAATCTCCCCCAATCTCCCATAAACGTACTCAGTTATACGATGCCGTGATATAAATTTCTTATTATGGAAATGGGTTTTCTGTCACCCTTAGCCAAATAGGAACATTAAGAATGCAACCAGGCAAATATAAACACAAAATTCATACCTTCAATACTTTAAAATATAGAACTCTGGACAATTTCAAGGATTTTGTGATGAGTGGTGCATTAATGCTTTAAAAATCTATAAATTAAAGAAGTTTAATTGTAGAAGTTGTTGCAGTGGTTTGGCCCTGTCTCGGGGCCAGGTGCCTACCAAAGACACTCTATCACTCCCCTCTTCTTGGATGGACAGGGAAGAGAAAAATATGAGATTGTAATAAGGAGAAACAACAATAGTTTTATAAAGCAGAAGTAAGAGCCATGTGTGGAAGCAAAGGCAAATAATAAAGATTGTTCTCTATTTCTCACCAGCAGATGATGTTAGCCACTGTTCTAGGAAGTAGGAAACTGAAGAAGGGCTCCGATATGCATAGTGGTTCTCTCCAGAGAACAAATACTATCAACTAATGCCCCCACTCCCTTTCCTCTTTCCTCTTGCTTTTACGTCTGGGCTGACATCATATGGTGTGGAATATCTCTTTGGTCAGTTTGGGTTAGCTGGCATGGTCCATCCCTCAGCCTATTGTTGGGGACAATGTTAGGAAAGAAAAGTGAAAAACCCCACAGCTTTGGTGCTGTGCAGTAGCCAAAAAAAAATGGTGTGTTATCAACATCCCTCCAGCTACCACCAGAAACACGGCACCAAGGGAGATGTGACAGGGAAGATCGTGCTCTATCCTAGCTGAACTCAATACAGCGATCTATGCTTTTCTTTTTTCATTTTAAACTTTAGACACTTAGGTGCCAAAATAAATAATGTAAATGTTGTCCTATTCAGCCTCAAGTCCCAAGAGTCAGAAACTATGAAAAAAAATTATTTTAAAAAAAATTTGCATCATGAATATCTTATGTACATATGCAGAACTTTACCAGAATTGATTTGTGTGGCATTATGAATATTTCAAATACATGCCTTGAAGCTATGCCCTCAGGCAGTCACAATACTAGCAAGCTACCGTGTTAAGAGTAATGGAATTCTCACAGGTGCTACCTTCTAGAAATACGATTTTTTCAACATGACAGCAAATGCATTGTGACAGACGTGTTTGATGGAAACAGGAGAAAAATGTCTCTTTTATATGAAGTCCTTGTTATAATGATTTTTTAATGATTTGTGAAGTGGCACACATATTAACAGATATTTTAATTTTTCTACATCTATATAGACACATCTTCAAAGCTGATCAAAATAAGGAAGTGTCATTTTTCTACCCTTTTTTTCAGGTTATTCACCTTATTCAAGCACTATATAGTTTGTGATTGCAGAAATAAAAATGCATGCTCTTTCTGCTCCAATTCTCCTTTTTTCATAGGCTGATTTATGAGAATCATCTTGATAAAGTCTGTATATAAACTACAGAACAATCAATTTCAGAAGTTAAAGATGAGGGTAATATCATAGCATAATAATGGCATGCATATTCAGATTTAGGTTCCTATTGTTGTAGGAATTCTTGTTCGAATTTGGTTTGCTATCAAGCAAGAAAACCACAATATTTTAATAAGATCAAAATGAAAATTTGTCCTTAACTTCAATACACAGATACATCTGGATGATGTACAATAGCATCCAATTCTGGCGTTGTTTTAGTCTAATTTATCTCCAGTTTGCCTTTGTAATTAACTTCTGATTTCCATCAGTATAAATGAAATTAGTATCTAAACCCATGGAGTCGAGAGATCTAATTATAAATAAAACATTTTTTCAGGCAGTGAGCACTGGTAAGACATACTTGTTATATCTGCTACTCATTAAAAGCTCACAAAAAATGTAGATCAAAGAAATCACCCTGTCAAAAGAAACTTGAAGTGGAATCATTTGGGGCTTCAGAGAATGAATAAAGGACAGATAGGCAACAGAAAAGAATCAATTGACATAGGGTTATTGTAACAATCTGCTGAGAATATATAGCTAAGAGTCCTTCAGAATATGACTACGATTTTAACAACTTTGTGGGGTTAGGTCTTGTAGAAACAATATGCAGGTGTGTTTTGCTTCTCTATAATAGTGCATACACATATAAGAGCAGGAGAATAAAGCAGTCTGTCTGGATTTATTTGCTTGATCTAGGATTCTTTTGTTTCACATATTCATAGAATGTATTGGCTTGGAAGTGATCTCTAAATGTCATCCAGTCTAACCCCCTGTGACAGACAGGGATATCTCTAACTAGATCGCGTTGCTCAGAGCCCTATTAATCCTGATCTTGAGTGTCTCCTGGGATGGGTCCTTCATGGCCTCTCTAGCCAACTTGTGCCAGTGATCTACCACCCTCAGATTAAAGAACTTTTTCATTATCTCCTGGCTAAATCTACCATTTTCTAGCTTAAAACCTTTATCCTTCATCCTATCGTTACATGCCCTTGTGAACAGTTCTTTCCCAGCCTTAAGGGCTCCTTTCAGGTATTGGAATTTCTTTGTTTTCTGATTTCAGCTTGGACTTTTATCAGAAATTAAGTTTTTTGGTACATTTTTTTCTTGCTAACATCCCCTCTTTGCTCACTGAAACATTAACTTGGTCTTCCATTTCATGAACAATGAAATGAACAATTTGTGAAACTTGCTTTTCTAGAAGGTTCTAGAAGGTTCTAGAAGTTTCTACACAGGTTCTAGAAAGTTTCTACACAGGTTCTAGAAGTTTCTACACAGGTTCTAGAAGTTTCCACGCTTTATAGTATGCACTGGGCTGGAACTGCAAGTCATGTGTATTCAAATGTGTACTGAGAGTTCTCCTTCACAACATCTAAAAGGAGCAACAAAAGTTTAAGCTATTGCTCCAGTTTTATAATAATTTAGTTTTTCTTATTGGTATGAGGATGTGGATTTCAAAAGTTGCATATGGAAGCAAGAAGGGTTTTTCCTTCTCCCAGAATGACATTGCTGTGCCTTACTTGGTATACAACTTCAAGAGTAATCTAAAAATGAAGAAATCAGTTTGAGTAGTGCTAAGTATCATTTCTCACCCAATCGTTTTTCATAGTTGATTTTGATGTGAAACAGTACAAAAACATTTCATTCTTGGTTTGCTACAATTTTGAATTTTAGTCATAAATTCTTAATTCTGTAACTTTTCTTCCTCCAGGGTAGCCTTTCAAGGTGCTTAAGGTTCAGTAGGATTTTTTTCCCCATATTTTAGCTTCCTTTCCCGGCTGAAAAAAAGAGACCAAAAGAAACATGTAATTCATTATCAGTCTTAGGGTAAGACTCTAGAAAAGACTGACTCCAGGGCTTGGCACCTAGTGGAGGAAGTTTATGTAAATCAGTGATGAAACTCAGTCTTAGAGAGAAGGTGCTCAGAAAGTAATGCAAAGACATGAAAAGTAGCAGTATTAATTATTCAGAGGGGTTCTACAGTTACTCAAATACAAATGGGAGAAGAAAGACAAGTGCTTTAGAGTGTTCCTCAGCAAAATTGTGGCTAGGCAGTTCCATTTCTTAAAAGGCATATTTAGGACTGCATTCCAGGATGATATACAGATGCAAGATAATGCATGAAGGATGAAAAGACTTATCAGACTCAGTAAAAGTGGAAAACTAGAGATGCTGTTTAAGGTCAGAAAAATCTCTTTTAGTAGTGCTTGCACTCAGTAGAAGTTTGGTGCCTTGGTTTGCGGGTGAAATTTGGGGTTATGTATTGTGAAAGTGGTAATAACCTTCTCTTCCAGACATTGAAACTACTTACTTATCTCTCAATGACAATATAGGTGCTTCCCCATAACATTCACTACAGTTGCATTCTATACTTCAGACTGATTTTTGTTAAGTACCTTAAAAAGTCTTTGTTTACTACGGATTTTTGTGACTAAGGATAAATAGTTTTGAACTTAGCAGACTACTTCAGCTGCACTAACCTCCCCTTTCATTCCAATCAACCTTGTTTATTACTATGAGTCATTCTTTTTAAACAAATTCTTCATGATGTGTGTTGATTGTTGCACTACTTGGCCTGGTTTGTGGTTTCGTTGGTTTTGTGATCTTACTTATTGAGATCCAGATTCTTGTCCTTCCAAACTTTGAAATAAATGCTTTGCATTAATGAAATGGGGATACTTAACAGAAATGTTTTCCTTAGTTTGTTTTTTTTTGTGAATGATTAATGCCAATTTCCTGAGTCACTTGACAATATATTTTGGATGTACATTTTTGTGCATTTAAATACTGCCAGGCAGTGGATTATAGAATCATAGAATCATTAGGGATTGGAAGGACCTTGAAAGATCTTCTAGTCTTCTAGTTTACAGTTTTAGATATTATCAGAATTAAACTGATTTCAGTTGACAAATTCATATGTTGCATAATAAAGGAATAGTGAAGTGTGTCCTTTGATCATAACCACTCTTGTAGTGCTTTCTTTTAGCCTTTGTTGTAGACTATGTGTGTTAATTGTTTTTTAATTATGTGCAGTTCCTCTGGGAAATATATTTACTGCCTACTCATCAGTAGCAAATTCCTTTCCTAAAAAGAAATAAATTCTCAAGGCCTTTATTTCCTTCTACAATGTCTTTATAGTTAAAAAAGAAATAATTTACTATATTGAAAAGCCGGTGAAACACGCTAAAAGGAGTTATCCTAGCAGAATGGCAGATTAACTTATGCACAGTTGAAGAGGTGATTCGTGATGGTATGAGAAAACAGGAAAACTTGGAGAGCTGCTCTAATAAATAATAAGCCATTTACTACAGCATAGTTGTTTTCTCCTAAGAGGAAAACTATATGTAAACTGTTGTTCAATGACCTAAAATGCAGAAATACATGTTTTACAGATTACAGAAAGACTGGGATTTTTCAGTAAGAAAGTAAACAGGATGTTGGGTTGCATCAAGGGCATCATCAGTTGAAACAACTAAGTCATTAATCCACCCCACTTAGGACTTGTCAGGCCACATCTGGAATACCGTGTTCCGTTTTGGTCCCTACTACAGAAAAAAAAATGTAGACAAGCTGGAGAGGGTTGGCAGAAGGGCCACAAAGCTGATTAAAGAACTGGGAAGCTTGCTGTACAAAGAAAGTCTGAGACACTGGGGTTTGTTTAAACTTGAGAGAAGATATCTTAGGAGGACCCTATTGCCATGTTCCAGTGCTTAAAGGGTGGCTACAAAGAAGAAGGAGACTCTGATTTTAAAATGAGTCACATGGAAAAGAGTAGAAGTTGCTCCTGTGGACATTCCAGTTGGACACAAGAGGAAAATTTTCAGCAGAAAAATCAGCCATTGCAATAATCTCCCCATGGATGTGATGGAGTCCTAAACACTATATGCTTTTAAGTTTCATATGGACAGAATGGTGGACCACCTCCTCTAGCCTGTGCTTTTGACAGGATATTTTGAACCAGAAAATCCTTGGGGTTTCTTCCAAACTGGTATTCTACAACTGAGTAATAATAGGGTTAACCTAATTGTAGAGTCACTACCATCCAGAATCAACTATCCATCCTGAGCTAGATTATAGTCACCAACATATACAGACTTTACAGAAGGTCTCATGACTTTTTATTCTTTAGATTTAAGTGGGATAAATCCTTTTCTTAGTTAGAAAACTTTCTATTTAGGAGACAACATTCACAGACTAGATAGTTTACTTTTTATTGTGGCCCTGATATGCCACTTTGTGACTGATAATAAGCTCCTGTTGTAGAAGAAGGCTTAATGGACATGGGCCAAGGAAATGTGCACCAAGAAATTCAGAGAGTGATGCAAATAATCTAACACAAAAGGGACCAGAGGGTGGCTTTTATTTTAGATAAGCAGTTGATCAATCAGTGATACAAATAGTTTCTCTGAGTGTGAATCCTTACCTGGGTCACCCAGACCAACATAGCAGTAGTGAATACATTGCTTATCCCAACATATAGTATAAAAATGTGACAACTAGTATGGTAATTTCAAAGATACCAATGACCTTGAGCTGTCTTCAACTCATGCATTTCTTCCTGCCAATTGGAAGACACCCAGTATCAAGACAGTGACCATATTATAGAGATCAATAATGGGAGTCAAACTGGTATTGTGATTGAAAAGTGAATTGCACTTGCTGTATTATATTATACATGTTGCAGAGTCTGAAGTCAGTCAGGCATCCCCTGAGAGGATCCAAGGTCTTGTAGAAAGTTTGTGCATTTAATTCAGCCTGTTTAGGAAGAAAAACCTAGAAGCAGCATATGCTCCATCTTGGATACGAAGTTCTTTTTATATCATACATACATGAGGGTGTAGGACATCAGGATATTGAACAGCCATTAGATGTTGCTAATCTACATTTCACTTGTAATAGCAAATAGATTTTGAAGTTGTGGTGGGTTCAAGACCAAAATTAAAGATAAAGGAGAAGAATATAAAACAGTCAGGTCTCAGTGAGATCTCGGATAAAATTTGCCAGACAATAGATAGCTTAGGAAAAATGGAAAAGGGTTTATTAACTCTGTAACTGTATACAGGAAGAAGAAAAGGTTAAGCATGTTAGTGCACACAGACTAGAAAATGTGTCACAAATGCCATCACATATTCTGAGAAAAATACAATGGGAGATCACTATCGTATTGGTCCTTGATTTTTTACGTTAGAGACCTGAGGAAAGAACATGTCAGTTGAGTAGAGATGGGTGCCACCACCCTCTCTATTATTCCTGTGTCATGGCTGTGACACCAGTACCCTTGGCTGTCCAGACTGGTGAACACTTCAATTCTTCAGGGCAGCTTTCTCCAGCACAATGCTGATCAAGCAGGCCAGATTCCTCAACACCTGAACTGCATCCCTCGATGCAGGAGGCATGCTTTGAAACAGGACCCAATCTCTTCTTCCATGACCAATGTTTAAGGATTCTTGAGTCCTTCTGCTTGCTTCAGCTAAGCACAAAGGAATTCTCAGATGCCTCTCTTAAGGCTCCTTCTGTCCCCAATACTCGAGCATCCCCAGCATTTCTCAGCAGCAGAAATGACAGTCTCTCTTCCTGCTGATCAGTGTTTTCTAAGATGGTGGCAATGGCCACATGACTCCGGCCACGTGCGGGATTCAAGATGGAGACCTACCATATGGCTGTGTCAGCAGGGGCCCCCCCAACCCCACAAACGTGGCCAAGAGGGTTCCATGATCGTCACGTCTCCCTTCTACTCCTGCCTCAGCTACAGGGGGAAAGGGAAGAATCCTTCAGCTCTGCACGGGTCGCTGAATGGCTGCCCCATGTGGAGGTGGAAGATCGGCATTAAGTTCTTGCTTCTCCGATCCATGTTGCCAGCCTGAATCTGGGCTGGGTCAAAGCCAGCACCGGTCCTGGTTGGAGCCAGGTCCAAGAGCCAGTGCCAGGCCAGTGCTGGGGCCAGGGCCAAGCCAGAGCAGGCCAGAACTGGGGCAAGCCACTACATTCTGTCACAATCCTCCCCATCCAGTCTTCCCCCCACACCCTGGAAATGGGGTGGGGTGTGCTGAAGGTGAAGCTGGGAGGAAGACCTCAGCCAAAAGAGGCAGGGCCATGATGATCATCCCCTTTTATCTTGTCACCTAGCCCACTTCCCTGCCCAGGGCAGGTACCAAGGACGATTCTCTCAAAGCAAATTGCACTTTTTTCTTAACGAAAACACAAATCTATACATCTGAAAATTCTGGCAATTTTCAAACTGCAACAGAAGTTTTTGGTTCTTTCAGACAGTGGTTGCTTAGTCATGAATTCTGCTTGGTGGTTTCAGGTGGGTTTACGCTGCTAAAAAGAATTAAACCCACTGTTGATGTGAACTATTGCTGGTACAACCTTATGATAGATCTTCTGGATACACACAGGAAAAAATAATTTGTAGAAAATACAGAATTCATTAAGTACATGCTGAAGTTATGAAAACGTTTGTGAGCACATTTAGGCAAGAATTAAAATTTTTATAGAAAGATAGCAACAAGAAAATATGACCTGTTTTTCCCCATTGGACACCTTGTCATAATTATTCTGTTTATTAAATCCTTATACCATAATTTTTTTAGTTTCATAATAAAGTGTGGCTTAGTTTGACATTTATTTGAAAGCCACAACTGTGCTAAAAAGAATAAGTATACTGTTCTTTCTCTAGACAGACATACTAAACTCAATTGCAAAAAAAGATTAATGGCTCCAGGCAGTGTCTGATCTTAAAATTTCTCTTGTAACTTTTTTACATCTTAACTGTACTGAAAAGGAATGCATTGAAATTAGAGCAAGTTGCATGTACAGCACACACAGGAAATTAAAAAATAATAATGGTTCTTTGTTTTTAAATAGGTTTACTTTCTGGTGCAACAAACGTCATCATCTTTTTCACTTGGAAAGCATTTTAATAAAAGGGGGAAAAGGCTAATATCTAGCTCAATATCACTATTTCAATGATAGTCAATATTCATTCAGTACTATATTAATTGTTCGCTGGTGTAGTCCAAATAAGGGTCTGTCAGTAGACAGTATGGTGACCAATATTTCTGCAGAGTCATCCTATTTCACCATGGTGTATCCTGCAGTGTTCCATTGCTACCTTTTTCTTTTTTTATGTCTTCTGTTTGGAAATAATTCTTTTCATCAGTACTGAAAACATAAAACAGTCCAAAAACTCTACCAAAATCCCACACTTTTTAAGTGGCTCAGGTTCTGTAAAAATTGTGTAATAGTGACAACGTTTGTTAGCAGGATGATCTATTGTTTGAGAAGGCAATGGAACCTGCTCCCACGTTGGCCAGAACACAAAGCTGAGCCAATCATCAACACTGGTAGTGCCTTTGTGATAAAGTACTTAAGGAAGGGTCACTGAAGAATGAGTGGCAGGAGGCTCTTCAGGCATGGGAGCAGAGATTCCCCTGCAGCTCATGATAAGGACCATAGTGACAAAGGCTGTCCCTCTGTAGTCCATGAAGATATGCAGAGCAGATATCCCCCTGCAGCAAACAGAAGAACCCATGCTGGAGCAGGTGGATATACCCTGAAAGAAGCTACAGCCCCTGGATGATCCACACAGGGGCAGGTGTTTTATCAGGAACTGTGGTCCATGACGGTCCCATCAACTTCAGAAGGACGGCTTTCATAGGAAGGACTCACAATGGGAGTTTGTGAAAGGTTGTATGTCATGAGCAGGACCACACACTGTAGTAGTGTTAATAGAAATATATGGCAAATGGATAGAGCAAATGTATAAACAAGTGTATACTGCAGAAGTTTTTGTCTCGCATTTTTGACAACCTGTATTAAAAGAAATAATTTCATTATTCTCAGCTGGATCTTGCTGTAGGTGATCAATAACCTTATTGATCAAACTATCTTTACCAATATAGAAGAACAATTTCATTTTATCTGATGTAAACTATTAAAACTGGAAGTTAAAGATAAACCCCCAATACAGTGATGGCAATAAGTAAAAGTTTAATAAAATCATCTTACAATCAAACTCATTTTGACAGTTTCTTGTTATGCTTGTCATTTTACCCAACATGAGTGGCCTGAGTTGAAGCAGCTGTTACTACTTTGTTCTACTTTACCTTTTAATCAGATTTTCATTGGGGAATATGTTTCATACAGCAGCTTCTATGTCATGTCATAGATCTCAGGGCCCCACTTTCATCAGTTTCAAAGAAAATCACAAATCTATCTCCTGGTAATTTTTTTAATGTCCATTTACAATAACTTTTACAATACTTCAAGAGAGCCAAGTGACTTGAATTGTTCATGGTAAGTCTGTTCTGGAATCGTTTTATTTTGCCCAGTTTACAGAATGGTTCTAGGGCTGGGTTGTTTTGGTAATATAGTTTCAGCAAAAACTCTGAAGAGTCACCTGGGTTCCTTGAGTTGGCTTAATAAAGCTTTATTAAAAACATGGTGCCAGGGCTCTATTTAACCGATTTCTGGTTTCACCCACTAAGACTTCACCTTTCTCAGGGTTAGTTGAATGAACTGATTCAACATTTCTGTGATGGCTAGGAATCAGAGAAAACAGTTAAAGAGACCTAATGTTACAGTAATTCCTTTAATTGTTTGCTTGCAGTCTAGAAGCGTTTTATATTTGCACAGAAATAGCACATTTCCTTTTACCAATTTTGCAAGATTTTTCTTATATTAATATGTAACTCACCTGAAAGAGAATTTTACTACATGTATTGTTGTGACTCACAGGATACTGAATACATCAAAACATGTTTTATCATGTTTAGAATTAAATCTCTTTCCTATGTGATCCACTCCAGCAAAACCATATTACATGAGCTGTAAAGATTGATATGAAACAGAATTCTATTTTCTAATATATTAATTGTGTATTTTGATCTTTATCATTTTAATAATATTTCTAACCTGACAGCAGATGGAATATGCAAGTTTACTGTATAATAATTTCAGGTGCTACTGATACCTTGAAAATCCTAATGATTTTGCAATGCAATACCAGTGAGAATAAATGCATTTAGTTGAATATTATGATATGTAAGATGTTGATCATAAGTAAAAAAAATGAGTGACATCTTGCAGATATGGAGCTTAAGGACATGGCTTTGCAGTGGGTTTGGTACAGTTAGGTTAATGGTTGAAATTAAAGGTCTTTTACAACCTAAACGATTCTATGATGCTGTGATTCAAGTGAAGATTTCCACTTATTTCTGAAGGAAAAGGCTGCCACTCAATATGCTCATTGTGGGTGGTTTTAAAGAATAAGCAGCATAGTGACAAAAGCTAAAGTACACAACAAAAGTGACATTTTGTACTTGCTAGTAGTTAATTATTAAAGCTGTGTTTTGAGAACTTTGAATACTTATTTAAAGTAGTAAATTGCCTACAAACTTGAAAAAAAACCCAAGAAGCCTACCCCAAAACAGTGACCTAGCAGACTAAGTTAAAAAGTATGCCTTAAGCATTCAAGTTAGCAGTCCTGATGTTGTTCTGTGAAGCTGAAAGACAAAATCTGTTTATGGCTTAAGGCCATCAAGCTGAAGAAATATTTACTCACAGTGAGGATAAGAAGGGGGCAGCAACTTGGTGCTGTGCCTGCTGTATGATATTTGTTAGCCTCACTCTGAAGGAAGAGATGGATCCCTCCTTGCCCCACACATCATTTTATTTCTGTTTGTGTGTATCCCAATGTCTCAGCCAGAAGTTCTGTCATCTCTCATAAATTATGAAATTCAGCTTCACGAAGAAATGAAGGTGAAGGTGAAAGACAGTTTTACTGAAAAGAGGAATTGAAGTTCTAACATCAACACTGGAACAATGCACAATGGAAGAAAAGACTTTGCTATAAAGAAGGAAGTATATGGATGCCTCTCTCAGTTAACTGTTAAAGTATGTGATAGAAATCTGGATTTTATCCTTGTCTTACAAAGTTGCTTAAATATTTTACAATAGCAGACTACAAATAAAATGGGGTTTTTTTTTTTGATGTTCTAGTGAGTATTTCCTGTTTGACTTGAAAAAACCTGTCTGGCTGGCAGCAACTCTGGAAGTAACCAGTCAAGGAAGAACCCCAAGTTCTATGAGCTATGAATTGCATTACAAAGGGAAAAGCGATGTTAGAATGCTATGATCCATGTTCACACACAGAATAATAATAGCATTTACTCTGATGTTCTGTGCTGTATTACTGCCCTTCATTTCTAAGAAAGATGAACAGCAAGAAAGACGTTCAGGACAGCTTCCAGTCACAGCCTCTCAAACTCATTTGTTCCACTTGCCACTTCTAGTCCACAGCTCTTGCCTGAGTTTAGTCATTGTTACTCCCATTAGTTAATTTTCTTTCTTTGTCTCTGGGAAGTCATAAAAAATTTCCTTCAAAGCTGATGCCAACATTGAGGAATCACTGACTTGTCGTGGGTTTACTGAAATACTGTAACTTTTTCTCAAGAAATTCAGAACTCTCTGCCAATTAATCACTGGCACACAAAGGATTCCCAGGCTTATTGCAAATTTGGTGAGATTAATAAATTATGCTTTAAAAGCATGATCAGGACACCTTAGGATCACTGCATCGTTGCCTTTCCTTTATTTAAATAGTACATTAAAAAATCAGTTCAAATATTGTGTCATTTTAATTGGTGCAGGAGAGCAATTACATTTCAGTGGCAAAATGTCAAGTACTTCCTTTGCCTCATCAAAGCAAATTTGTCGGGAAAAGACTATCATCTCATATAAATAACAATCAGTGCAATTAATTTGTATCTTTCAATTAGCTCATGAGCTAGTCCTCCCATGGTGTAAGGATAATAGCTAAGGACTTCAAAGAGAAGAAAAGGTTTCTTGCCTGTATTAGCATTTTCTATATTGTTCACATATTCTTCAATAAACCTTCTGTGGTGGTTTGTTAAACTTCCCAACTTCATTTCACTGCAATTTTCAACTTAGTTATACTGTGAACCTCAAACCAAACTACAACCAAACTGACAGAGGAATTAAAGGTATCTCAAGTTATAGAAGACAGACAGATGTTCCATGAAGTTATTATTATATTTAAATTATTAATGTGTTGAGACTGAATCCCAAAGACTTCCTAGCATGCAAAAAGAAGTAATAAAGCTGAAATAAGGCAGAGTGGGATAGAGCAAGTAGAACACCTATTTTTCTACAGTGTGGTTACTGCCATTTCGAGAAGCATGAGTTCCATCATTAGTGTAACAGCAAGCTATTTAGACAGGAAGATTTGTCTTCAGTGTAATAGAATTCCATACTGTACCTGGAAGAGCTTTTTGTGGACTTTGCCTATGGATGGAACACTTTAACAGTTTCTGAGGTGACAATCTGTCATGGTCTATGCCCACCCAATCAGCAGCAAAACCCACAAAGCCACTTGCTCACTCCCATCCACCTTGTATAGAAGGGGGACAAGAAAACACAACAAAAGGCTCCAGGGTTGAGACAAAGGACAGAGAAGGCTCATGCCAATTTTAGTCACTGAAAAAAGACAGACTGGAAAGAAAATAAATTTTTCAGTGGGCAATTTTTCAGAACAATGATAAATACTACTAGATCTTAAATACACCTTCCTTCTCCCCTCCCTTCTTCTCAAACCCAACTCTGCTATGTCCTCCCACCTCCAGCAATGCAGAGGGGCAGAATATGGGGGTTGGGATCATTCCCAGTCTGTACCATGTTATTTCTGCTGCTCCTTACTCTTTAGGGGGAATGCCCCTCACAATTCACCCCAGCTGCAAGGTGCCATCCCTCCTACAGAAGACAGTCCTCCAAAAATTTTTCCAATTACTGTAGACTTTTTCTGAATGTTGTAATTCTCCCGGCAATGGAACACTCCATCCTGGGCCTCATTCAGATTCATGACCTTTTTCAGCATCAGTTGCTTGCTACAGTGTGCAGCCCTCCACAGGCTGCAGACAGAATTCTCCTTCACTTTTGATCTCTATATGTTGCAGGGAATCAACCTGCCCTCTCACCATGGGATAAAGGGAAATGGCTCCTTCAAGGTGCCTCCTCAACTTTTTTTTCACTAACCTAAATGTCTACTCAGTTGTATCTAAAAGTCTCACTCGTCTGCAAAACACAATGATTTCTGACAGGTTTTCCCTTCTTAAATATGTTATCTTGGAGTAGCTGATTGCCTCAGCCTTGGTACAGGTGGATCCAGCGTGGAGCCTGGGGAGCTTTTCAAGCTTCTTACAAGGGCCACACCAGTAGACCCCTCTCTTGCTACCAAAATACCAGACACAAATAAAATGAAGACCTTGAACTCTGGCTCCTTTATTTTCAAATAATTTTAGCTAATTACTAAGATAATCCTACAGAGCTTAGCTTCAGACTGTCTTTGCACAACAAAGCTGAAATGTGTTCCTGTTTGTAATGACAGCCAGTAACCTGATGGGGATTTCAAAATATGTCTCAACATTTCACCATTTCTTAAGTATCTCTTCAAGAAAAATAGATGACTGCAATATAATATGGACTAGTGTCTATTGATGTGTTGATTAGCAAAGCAGACTGTGAACACTCACGCAAAGACATGTTTGTTGCCAAACACAACCTTTGAGTCAGAACGCTAGAATTGTTAACAGGATTAAAATTAATGTTAATCCAACAAATATTGCATTTTCATAACAAAATTAAAGTATATCTTCTATCTCACAGTATCTTGTACCTTTTCTTTTTCTTCTTTTTTTCCCCTTTTATCTCTGTAAGAAAATGTCAAATATTTTGGACATGAGTAAAACAAAAACTGTCAAAATTGTTTTCAGACAGGGTTAGGGTTAGGGTTAGGGTTAGGGTTAGTTGTTTTCAGACAACTGTCCTTGTTAGTTGGTTTAAAAATTAGTCTTTTTTTCCTCCAGGGTAAACCCAAGTCTGTCCCAAGATATGAAATAAAATAAACCATCCTTGTTGATACAATGCATTTTTCCTAGTAAACACGTCTCTTCTTTCCAGAAGTGGAGCAGATGTTTATACGTGATGCACATGCATTGGTAGTGGTCTCCATTTATCCCCAGCCTGATTATCAGGGAAGAGTGAAAACCAGAAGTACCTGCATTTCATACTGTCTCTGAAAGTAGTGATGCTCAACTGATCACTTTTCGTACTAAGACAGTAGACCAACTGACATTGCTAAAACACAGAAGTAGGGGTACTTCATCCCGGCTGAGGTAGCTTATGGTCATGACAGTCAGCAGAAAAAAAAATCCACTTGAACATGTATTAAATTTAGCTCTCTACTCTCCCAAATTAGCACGGTTTTACTGTGTTGAAGTGCTGGCAACCCTTGAATCTCCTCTAATATACAGTTCATTGCCTTTATTTGGTGTAATTTGTTTTGCTAATGTAGACAGCATGAGCAGGAAAATAAAAAGCTGCTATTCGTGGTAGAAAACGATAAAGCTCTGGTCATAACAATTTCTTGAGAGTATGGAATTCAAACTGTTTTATGAAAACACTGAAATAGGAATCTTTTATGTGTCACAGGAGTGTACTATTTTTTAAAGCTTTTTTTCCAGAAAAGAAGGCATTCTATTGTTTCATGAAAGAAAGAAGTAAACCTCTGTTGTTGCAGTCTTGCAAATTCTCTAAAGAAAGAAAAGCCTGTGCTGGGATTTCTGCGCTGAAATATTTTTTCCCTGCAGCCTAGATCTTTGGGAATCTGAGAAGAGCTGATCTGGAGACAAGGCTCTTTTACTGGCTGCTGCAGGCAATTGTAGCCCCAATGCTATAAATTCTGCCATTCTGAGTCATTTAGTTCTTCAGTGCATTAGACTAGAAGCGCAGGCACCGCACACTAGATGTATTTCGCTTTGGGTCTCACACATGTTAAAGCTTCACTGTGATGCTTATAATCAGTTTCTTAACTATCTGTTGTCTCTAGTCTCAGTTAATTAGTCTTTGCTATGTTTTTAGATTACATGAGTGACTTTGCATTTCTTTTTATTTCACACTACTCTGAAACACGTATGGATTTTTCAGTTTCTTAGCTACGACCTCTATCAGGTCTCTGGCTTCTTTCAGGGCGATTTTGAGGGATTATATATTACGACTTGTTGATTCCTCTGTTTCAATTATTCTATAGCTTTAGTAAGGTTCTCCCTAGACCCACTATTTTGAGTCATCTTTTTCTTTAAAGAACTTTCTTCCCTAGTGGCATTCTTCAGGGCTTGTTGCTATAGTTATGCAGCACCAAGATAGGAGTTGAGTATTTTAAGTATTTTAGGAGTTGTATAGCACAGTCTGAATTTCATAGAAGTTTTAGTCAAATTTTGTATTTTTCCTTGATTTCCAGGAATTATTTTATAATGGTTGGACTTCAGTTGTACTATTACATTATTAGAAATGAACAGATAATAACATTCTTTCAGTTCTCTGTGTTTGTGCTGTTTCTTTATTTCCATCAAGCCAGAATCAGAGTTTCTAAAAAGTGAGCAGGTCTTGCAACTTTCTAGCTTTTATCCTAATGCTAATTAAAATTGGAGCTCTGTAGGGATGTCTGACTGTAATGAAGGTATAGAGCAACTGAAAATTCAGCCAGTATTACTATTAAGGTTTTCAGAAAAGAAGGACCAAAAATTCAATCAATGTCATTATATTATTGTTGCTATTACTTTAGGAGTCCACTGGATTTTTCAGTTTCAAGCAAACACACTTCATCCCTGTTTTAATCCTCTGCTACCACTTTGCACCCCACCCCCTACCATAAACACCATCCTACATTAAATATAAAATGACTACATCTATCTCACAAACAACTCATAGTATCTTTAAGAGTTTTAGTATGTGTCCTAGCAATGTCTTGAAGTCTTGTGGTTTCCCTTTCTCTACCTCTGTTTTCTCTGGGAATTGAGTGATTTCTGAGAGATCAGGAGCAAAAGGAACACTACAGAACTGCTCTTCCCTACAGCTGAGACACATCTTTGAATGATGATAATGTTTTCTAGTCATCACTCATTCCTTTCTGTGAGAGGTTAATTTTTAGGACCCAGAAAAACTGATTTATCTCCCAAACCACTCTCCTCTTCCCCTTAGGTTAAGGTTTAGGGTTTAGGGTTAGGGTTGGTGTTGCGTTAGGGTTAGGGTTTAGGGTTAGGGTTAGGGTTAGACATTAGGGTTAGGGTTAGCATTAGTGTTGGCTTAGGGTTAGGGTTAGGTTTGGGTTAGGGTTAGTCATTAGGGTTAGGGATAGGGTTGGGTTAGGGTTAGCCATTAGGATTAGGGTTAGGGGTTAGGGTTGGGTTAGTTTTAGGTTAGGGTTTAGGCCCTTCCCCTTCTGCTGAGGAGTGTGTGCATGTGTCCCTTGCCCCAGGGACCCTGGCTTGAAGACAAAGGCCACTTACATAATTCTTCTCTCTTTTTTCTCAGAATGTGTGTAATGGCATTGTGAAGGAGGTTTCTGGCTTGTGTGTTTTAACTTGCTTGGGCTTTTTTTCTTTCTGTACTTAATCACAGGTGTAATAAACCCCTTTTGTTTCCCAAATTTCTTCCACTGCCTGATAAATTCTATTCGAGGCCATCCTTGAGATCTGGCTGCCTTTCTTTCTGTTTCGTGTCCAGTTTGCGTCCTCTCACTTTAGTCATAAAATTCCATATTATCCTGCACAGCTTTTTTAGGAGTGATGAGAATTATCTCCTTCAGTCTTCTTTCTTTTAGATTGCATTAGCTTTTTACTGTCTCATCTAGAAGACTGGAGAACTTTTTCCCTATATATTCTTGTTTTAGACTGTAGACGACCTGAATCGTCCATAAAAATTTTAGTACCATTCCACTAGGTGAGACATATTAAATCAGAAGTAGACATTTATATGACCATCTCTGCCAAAAATATCTCACTTCATATATTCTAAAATTAGGTTGGGGGTTTTTTTCATACCTACATCACTTTAAAGGGTTATTGTCATTCTACTCTTAACTCATGTGTGTTAGGACCTGTATCTATTAATTTCAAACTGAGCAGGAGTCCCTCCATAATCATTTTGCTGATTTTGTCATATTGACTTTTCCTGTACTTATTCCATGTTTCTGTTTTAACCATACTGTGGTGTTATCTACTGAACAAGTGAGGAAATCTGTATTCCAATATAAGTTACTAAGTACCAAAGTACATGAAGTGCATACAGTGAAAACCGAAGCACAGTTTTCAGTACTTTGGTATTTGTGCTTAAGAAGAAATAAGAAACAAGATGCATAATGAAAAAGAAGACAGTTCAAGAATGATTTCACCTCGAATGCAGTTGTCCTGCTGTCTAATGATCAGAGAAAACATTTAAAATCCAAATATTAAGGAGAAATACCTGAAAACTTATGAAAAAATCAAAAGACAGTCTATATTCCTTTCATGCAAATGATGAATAAATTTGAGAAAATAATGAGTACTATATGGAAAGAAAATAAATTAAATAAAGATATTTCTGATCGTCTTGAGAATAAAAATTTGTCCCTGTATAAAATATGCGTAAGGATTAATAAGCACATGCAAGAAATTGAACTGAATATGTAAGGCATGCAAGAGGGTTTTTCTGATAGTATTGCGGCTAGGTAATGTTAATTTTCAACAAATTTAAACTATGAAATATTTGACTGATATTTCCTGCCTAGTTCACACAAGATGTGCATCTCAGCCAAAATGTGGAATTTTCACACAATAAAATTTCATATTAATACTGCACTTTATGTCCAATAAAAGTACATTTTAAAGGAATGTTATTTTACATCCATAAATGAAAGTATTTTTAATCCATTTTTGTTTACTTTTTAAGTTATATATGGAAAATCTAATTACTATGTCTAAAGAACCTCTTAGTAAGCAAAAACTAGCTTACATAAAAAGAAAGGTGAAAGCTGTAAGCTTTAACAGATGTCTGAAATGTATTGCACTGGTAATGTAAAAAACCCCAAAAAACTATCCCAAATAACTCAACTTTTTAAATCTTTGGTACCCTTTGGTATATTATTCTCTCTGGCATATAATGGTTTTTGCTTTTATGTCTCTAAGACAGTATCAAATGTGATAGTTATCAGTATGTCAGAAACATGGCACATGACACTTTTAAAAACAGATTTTTCCACCACTGTGTCAGCTATGCTAATGTTTTCATTAACATTTACTTTAAATCTGTGAACCACTTCAGTACATATAGATTATTCTGTGGTAAAACAGATTTACTCTGTCTGGAGGTTGCCAGAATATTTAGCAGAATCAAGTGAGCTCATAAGATGGTGTCTCCATTTTATTTAAAGTAGGCAACTCGTCATTGATTGTAATTATAATGCTTCGTGTAACACCATTGATATGTAAAATCCTTTCCATTTTCAGTGCAAAATTGAATGAGGAAAATATCTCAAAACAGTCTGATACCACATCACAAGACAAATCTTCTTTTTCTCCTATTAAAACAGAAAAACTAAAACAGTTTATTGTCATGCTGTAGTGCATAGATGATCATAAAAAATGACTGTATAAAAATGCCTGCTTCTTAGTTAATAAAGTCAGTTTTCTACTTCTGTAGCATAGGTCTAACAAGTATCCTCGTTGTTCTATCTTTTTAGTTTACTTCTGCTTATTACCATATTTCTGCTGGTCACAGTGACATTGAAAGGAATGTAGTGTCATTTTGTCTTGTCTCTTTAGTTACAAGATGGTAATTGTCAGATTCTATTTCCCTAGAACACGATCCATAAACCTGTTCTTTTTCTGGTTAGTGATGTTCATGAGACTCTCAAATTCTTTCAACATTTTAAGGAAACTGCCCATGCTAGTGTACATTTACAATAAATACAGATAGCAAACATACATACACACACAATCATTTTCTGTGCTCTTTACACCTGTGTCCCCCTACAAATGAAAAGCAAGTTCAAGACAAAACTGAGTTAATTTGTAATTGGCATCTCCACAGTAGAGTGGAGACACTAAAAAATCAAGAGGGGGAAAAAAAAGTTAAAGTAAAAAAACAATAATCAAAATGTTGAAAAATTAATATCAAAACCAGTTCAGTAGCAAGTATAGCATTATATATTTCTTATTGTTTTCTTTCATTTGCCTCTACTCAGGGTAAAAATTAGTGTTAATCACATTCCCATAGCCATATTTCCCCATATACCCTGTGAAGGTAATGTAGCTGTTACACCCACATTTATAAGCCTGAAAGATGTGAATGGAGCACTTGAAAATTAGAAATCTATAATTGAATTACTCTTATATATGAAATGAATCTACACACACACATGTACACTTTTTTTTCAATAAATGATACACACAAAAAGTGGGTCATTAAATAGAATAAACAAATCTTCTGCAAATCTGAATTAAATCTTCTGCAAATCTGAATTAAAAAATCTGTTTATATTATTCCAAGGAAACAAAAACTGTTTTTTCTTCTACTGTTGTCAAAAACTGTATAAGCTTCACCTTGCATTTTCAAACTCCTTTTTTGTACATAAAATCTAGACTCAGTACTAATTTGGGATCTCTTGGTATTTATTTAGACCATCTCTCTGTAGCAGTGAGAGTTATAACAATATAAACAATTGGTGTTATTTCTGTAAATATATTTTGCTTCCCTACCATTAGTACCCTTGATCTTATTTTCATAGCCCTTACAAGGCAATCCAATTCCATACAATTTTACCTAGATTAGTTTTGAAATCTCCAGTTTTTCAATATATCATAAAGAACTTCAATATGTACTTAATCATTTAATTCAGGCATCCTTAGCTAATGAAAGCAAGAAGGAAACATATAAGACAAAGTACGATGCAAACGTGTCAACATTTCTATCTCCTTTTTATTCCATTTTGTTCCTTAAGTAGTAGAAAGTAGAGGATAGAAACAGTGCAATTGCATGTGATTAATGACTTAGTGTTGGGAAAATCCTCTGTAAATCTAACTATTAATATATTTTATGGTCTAGTCTATTCTGAATGAACACATAAGCAGTTAAAATTCAACTGAATTAGTTATTTTAGAATAGAGCTCTAATTACAATGATATTACTATTTGTAATTATCTTTTTCGCTCTCACAATACATTAAATGCTGTGAAATATACTACAGAAAATTTAGAAACAGCTCTAATTTCTCTGTGTTTCTAAATAGAAGGTATATTTTAAGTACTAAATGGTTTTAGTGAGTTCTATTTTCTCATGAACGTTTCTTTTCTCCTTCAAATAATGCTCCTTTTTAACAAAAGCATATATTTGATTTTTGTTTAATTTCTATTTTACTTTTATTTTGTTTCAAATGGGCAAGGACTATTTTAAAACAATTTCTGGAGTACTATTAGAATGCCTTTTACTGAAAAAAACCAGAAGTGATTAAATGTCTTTGCTTGTTAAGAGCAGAGGTATGTTATAGACCACCCAACCAAAGTGCTCTGCAAACAGCTGGGTAAAGTCTCAGAATAATTAACCCTTGTTCTTGTGGGGGACTTCAACATACTGGATGTCTGTTGGAAATACAACACAGCAGAAAGGAAACGGTCTTGGAAGTTTTTGGAGTGTGTGGAAGATAAATTCCTAGCACAGGTGGCAAGTGAGACAACTAGGGAAGGTTCCCTGCCAGACCTGGTGTTGGTGAATAGAGAAGGACTAGTGGGATGTGTGAATGCTGGTGGTTATCTTGAGCTTAGTGCTCATGAGATGGTACAGTTTTCAATTCTTGGGGGAGTAAGGAGGCAGATCAGTAGAACTACCACACTGGACTTCCAAAGAGCAGACTTTGGCCTATTTAGGAGACTGGTTGACAGAGTCCTCCTGGTTGACTTCTTGACAGACACTCCTGAACAATAGAGGAGTCTGGGAAGGTTGGATGTTCCTTAAGACAGAAATCTTCAAAGCGCTGTGCCTGTGCTGTAAGCTGCTTCCCCCGTGTGCTGTGTAATGAGCCCATAGGATAGAAGACTAACCTTTCTAAAAAGAGAGTTTTGGCTGGAATTCAGGAAGAGTATAAGGTTGTTGCAAGGTTAGGTAGAGAGAAAATTACAAAAATCAAAGCTCAACTAGAACTTTATCTGGCCAGCACCATCAAAGGCAATAAAACTTCTATAAATATGTTAACAGCAAAAGCATAGATAAAGCAAAACTCCATCCTCTACTGGATGTGGGAGGAAAACTTGTGATGAAGAAGAAGGATGAGCTACTAAATGCCTACTTTGCCTCAGTCTTCGCCAGCAATGTCAGTTGCTTCCTGAGTGCCCAGCCCCTTGAACTGGAACATAGGGATGGGGAGTAGAGTGAAGTTCCCATAATCCAAGTAGAAATGTACTTGGGTCATAGCAACCTCATCGTAGGCTATAGACTTGGGCATGTACAGTTAGAAAGCTGCAAGTTAGAAAAGTACCTGGGGAAACTGATGGACAGTTACCTAAATATGAGCCAGCATTGTGCCTGGGTGGCCAATAAGATCAACAACATCTGGGTGTATATTAGAAATGTGGCCAGCAGGAGTAGGGAGGTGATGGTCCCTCTGTACTCAGCACTGCTGAGACTTGAATATTGTGTTCAGTTTTAGGCTTCTCTTTATAACAAGGGCTTAGAAGTGCTGGAGTATGTCCAGAGAAGCGCAATGAGGCTCAGAGTCTGGAACACAAGTCCTGTGGGGAGCAGTTGAGGCAACTGGATTTGTTTAGCCTAGAGAAGAGAAGGCTCAGGCAAGATATTGTGGTTCTCTACAACCACCTGAAAGGAGGTGGAAATGGGGAGAAGGAGAGCCTCTTTTCCCTGGTAGCAAACAGTAGGACCAGAGAAAATAGTTGCAAGCTGTGCCAGGGAGCTTTTAGGCTGGATACACCAGGGCAGAGCTGATTTCAACATCCCTGGAGGTATTTAAATGACATATGGTCCTGGTATTTAGGGTTTAGTGGTAACATGACATACTGAGCAAAAGGTTGAACTTGGTGTTATTAAATGCCTCTTCCAATCACAGATATTCTGTGATTCTGTGACAATCAGAACCTCTGTAAAATCCCAGGAAGAGCTACAACATGGTAAAATAGGTTTTTTTCCCAAAGAAACACTTTTGGTACTTCCTATAGACACAGTATTTGTCTTAAAATGTGATTGATTAAAGTCCTGTACATCCTACACTTATTCAACCCCCATCAGACTTACTGCAATTGATGTTGTACATACACTGTGGAAAACATCAAACACATATAACATGTTTTAAGTTAGTTAACTAGCTATAAAACTGACAATTTTGTGACAAAGTTATCATCATCAATGAATGAAGCCATTTGGAACACTGAATCACAAAATGATTTTAAAAATATCTGAGATGTTCCAGTTAACATTGCCATCACTTAACAATGCATTTTTTGTTTACTGTGTATTTATTTTATACATACACCTTCCACTTGGTATGCTTTGTGCACACGAAATTTGTTAAGAAATCTATCCTGTACAGTTGGTCTTCAATTCAAAGAAGGAAGTGGCCTGTACAGTTGGTCTTCAAAGAAGGAGGTGATTCTTCTGTTTCCCGTAGATTGTATTTAGGGCAATAGGAAGAACCTTGTTTCCTCCTATGTGAAGTTTTGGCCATGTTTGTCTTGTAAGACTGACCCTTTCAATGCAAAGAAAAAAAAATCTGAAGAAATACAGACAAACACATCTACTCAGCCCTTAGAAAACCAGATTTTCATATTTTCTGAGGTCTGATAATTCTGAAATCTACTTATAGCTACTTATTTGAAAGTTTAGATCTAAAGGTACATAATCTTGGCATTAGAGAAAACAAAATGTAGGAAGATTTGTTAGTATATACATCAGGGAAGTTCTCTGGCTGTGTTTTGTGGTTGAAATAAAACCAAGTGCTTCAAATGTTTTTTTTTCACATTCAGATCAGAAATTGCTTCACATACTTTTGCTAGAAACATAGTCAAGGTGGACTACACTGTGATTCCCATTTGCCCTCCTTCAACAAGTCAAACATCTAAGTTGTCTTCTCTAGCCCAGGCTGACAGCCTAGAAACTGCCTTTCTGCTATTTTCTGTACACTTGTTAGAAAGATGAGAAAGAGGAGTCACACTGATCCCACTGCGGCTCTGTAGACTGTTAAAGCCATGGCCAGGAAGCTACATATGAATCTACCCTTTTACATGCTTAATAGAATGATTGAGTGGATGAGTGAGAAACTAGGAGAGCATGAGAGACATGAATTGTGCATAAATCAAACTGATAGTCCATTGTGTAGCCTTGAGCGTAAACAAGAGAGAGAGAGATTGTGTTTCTACTGGCACTGTATTGCTTGGGAGGTGCATAGAGTACTTCTGGGTTTTATTTCCTGTAGTTTTCTTAAAAATAGCTTGAACATGTTTTCATAAGCAAATTGGTTCAAGCTTTTGATGTTATACAATGGCTCACTTTATTGAAATGATAGAAAAATGATTATGATGTTGCATATATCCTCTTTCTTACAGTAAACAATGAAATCATGTTTAAGTATCTTGAAGAGTCACAGGGCTTATAAATGCCTGTCTTTTCCCTGTACTTGCTACAAATAAAATCAGAATCAGATTATTTCATATTGTGGGGTTTAATTATTTAGAATTGGTAATTTTCTAATTCATCAACAGCTTAACTTTCATTAAAATATATAAGATTGATTATTTCGTTGTTAATGTTTTCAGAGTAAAACCAAGTCTTCTGTTTCATTGTTTTCTTTCTCTTGACCACCTTTTCACAGTGTCTTGTGCTCAAACTGTTCATATTCCATTTCACTCATCAACAGCCATGTACAGATACCTCAATTTGGACATGTAAAGTTAAATCATGCGTAAACACCCCTTCTTGTTATTTCCAAATTTCTTTGACTTGTAAAAGATGTATTTTTCAAATAGGGATTTCAACATTTCCCTTAATGCAACTGATAACAATGCAAAAATTTATGAATTTTCACAACACAGCAATAATTTAGACAAAAAATATGTTTATAAAATTAAGTCATCATTAAACAATTTATTCTTCCAAATTCTACTGTCACAAAGTTGAGTTCCTTATCATACAAAATGAGTGGCAAATAAAATGAGTTGTAATTTGCTGATGTATAAAGATAGGGCGCTTGGGTATAGTCATCTGATCATAAATCATAGAATCATAGAATCATTAGGGATTGAAAGGGACCCCAAAAGATCATCTAGTCTAATCCCCCTGCCACAGCAGGATCACTTCACTGGCAAAGTTATACAATCAGAATCGCTCTGGGTTGGAAGGGACCACCTGATCATCCAGGTCCAACCCCCCCACCACGGGCAGGGACACCCCACCTTAGACCAGGCTTGCCAGAGCCCCAACCACCTCCCTGGACAACCCGTTCCAGAGTCTCACCACTCTCACCATGAAGAACTCCTTCCTCACATCCAGTCTAAATCTACCTATCTCCAGCTTCGCTACATTCCCCCTAGTCCTGTCGCTACCTGATATCCTAAATAGTCCCTCCCCAGCCTTTTTGTAGTCTCCTCTCAGATACTGGAAGGCCACAAGAAGGTCACCTCAGAGACTCCTCTTCTCCACAATGAACAGCCCCAACTCCCTCAGTCTGTCCTCATATGAGAGCTGTTCCAGCCCACTGACCATCCTCGTGGCCCTCCTCTGCACACACTTCAGTATTTCCACATCCCACTTGTAACAAAGGCTCCAGAACTGGATGCAGTACTCCAGGTGGGGTCTCACCAGAGCTGAGTAGAGGGGGAGAATCACCTCCCTCGATCTGCTGGCCACACTCTCCTGATGCAGCTCAGGATCCGGTAAAATGTCCTTCTAAAAGGGCCTGCATACATTGATATACGTCTCACTGCTCACTGGACATTTTCTGTCCCATGTTCTCCCAGGCCTCACTTGTGTGCCTCGCTTCCACAGGGATGAATCAGGTGCCTTTTCCTGCTCCTTTCAGCAGCATTTACTGCTGGCCAGGACGGCTTTTCCTCAGAATCTGATAAAGGCAAAAAACATCCTCCTCCTACAGCTGCGCTGGCTCTATCTGAGTCTTTATGCCATAAACACCCAAGAATCCGAACTGCTGTATTTTTAAAAGAGCAGTTTGATAATGAGGAAAACCCAGACCTCCTTGACCTTGGAGCCAGTGTAATACATTTTTGTATTGAAAGAGTGAAAAACGATGTAAAGAAGAAGCCGTGTTAAATCTCCTTTACAGTCTCTCTAACGGAGTGACAAAATACGATGAGGAGGCACTCAAAAGTTCATTGCTTTGGTGCTGGGAACATAAACTCATTCCTGGGGCACTATCTACTTGGGATGGAATAGGTCAAAAACTGTGGGAGGAAATAATGAATGGCTCAAGGGAGGTAAATCCCCTTGTGACAACATGGAAACAGGTACAGACTACCTTAGAAAAAATGAAAGCTGAAAGAACTGTAGCGGCTGGTGCTTTTACGACTTTTTCACCTGAAAAAACTTAGCGGCTGTGGGTTGTGTCTGTGTGCATATGTTTGAAGAACCTGCATTTCTGCCCTTTGCCACCCCTTCAGCACCCCCAAAGGAGGAGACATTAGAGCCAAGGAAGGGAGCAAACAGTAAGGCAGTGCCACAGGCACCATGCCAAAAGCCACCGACACAGGACATCCCTTTACGTACGGAACGCGGTGCAGCTGCCAGGGCCTCTGCAGCCCTACGGCTGGACACCACCTGGTATTTAATTTCGACAGTACTGAAACAACCGCGAGCAGGTAGAGAAGTGAAAGCAGCACTGGAAAGGACCACCACCCCTGTGGTGTTCACGTGACAAGATAAGGGCCATGAACAGAGGGAGAGCAAAGGAGAGGAGAAGGAAGCAGCTGGCAGTGAGCCAAGGCAGTAAGAGCTGATAACTAAATCTCCTCTGCCTCCCGAAACACCACCGCTCTTACCCAGCGGTAGCAACCCTTTCCAAACTGCACTGCATGTACCCTTGCCCTGGGATAAACTTGCTGAGGAATCTGTGATGTTGCAGAATTATAAACCTTAAAAAGTTTGTATGGAACTGTCTTGTAAATGTTCTTTCATGATTATTCCACTAGACATCCACAGTATTTCACTAGTGGTCAGCACTTAGGCTGCACTATGTAAACATGGTACAGTTGCTTTTGGAATATGTTTCTACCTCTTTTGCCTGTGCAGAATGTTGGCTAACCCGTCCCTGGCTACTCCTGAAGATCCTTTTCACACTTGTTTAATGAGATCTTCACCTTACTGGAAGTCATGCTGCAAAAATTCAAAAGTGAGTCTATCACATTGCAATAGCAATGCTTCTGTCAAAAGATGTTTCAATCAACTGGATCTTTGAGACAACTGGTTGCCACAATCTCCAACAGAACCCCAGGAGATTGGCCTTTTAGGTTCCATTGTTATGGATGGGTGTGCAAATTTTGATCACAAAAGATACCATCCAGATGAGATTTATGTGCAGGATGTAACTTAACTCCTGTACATTTTAACACCTTGAAGTGGTGTAATTGGACCAATTTACTTTCCTGATTTGTAGAGACCAGGTGTGGCCAGGTATACTTCCACGACTTGTAGGGAGTCCTTACTGTCCTGGTCAATTAACACTAGTAACACCAAACATTACAATAATTGTAAACCGTACCCGTGTTGGTCATTTTCATAGGTAAAAGGAAATTATTCATGCCTTTGCCGCTGTAACGGGTTGAAACTAAGAAACTGCTTTGCTCCCGGGTTTTAAGGGAAGAGGAAACCAAAGCAGTCAGGTCTCAGTGAGATCTCGGATAAATTTGCCAGACAATGAATAGCTTAGGAAACTGAAAGAGGAAAAGTTTATTAACTCTTAAACTATGTACAGAAAAGAAGAAAAATGTCAAGCAA